>VYZQ01011012.1:0-55729 GCA_013400655.1 Mystacornis crossleyi
AAAAAAAAAGCCCAAAAATCCCAATCGCAGAATGCCCACGATGTGAACTGGCTTCATATGTGACAAACCAAGAAATAAATAGGAAAAAAATAAATAAAACACTTTAAAGACAGAGCTAGAGTCTCTGAAACCACATCAGTGTTTTGGGAGAAGTTTCCAGACTGGCATCAGCTCTCAGTAGTTTTGATTTCAGTTGTGATAAGATGTGGCTGAGAGGTCGGAGTTCAGCTGGACTGTTCTTAGTAATGTCAAATGTCACAGACTGCAGTACCAGCCTAAAGATGAGCTTGGGATTTTAGCTCTCCTTCTTTTTCAGTTTTTGAACTGAATTCTACTTTTTTGGAAAAAGCAGAAGAACAGCTAAAACCTCCAGACTTTGATTGCTAGGTAAGATGGATTTAGAATAAAACTTTACTTGGGAGATCTTGGTGTCTCCAGTTCAAATATCAGAATAAAGGACTTCAGTAGGGTGAAACTTCCCAACACATCTCTCCAGAGTGGTTGTACTTTGTGTAACAGCAAAACAAACCAACAAAACTCTAAAAAAGCCCAGTTATCCAAAAGAACAGTAAGAGAATAAATTCGTTTACTACTCAGTTCTATCTGTATTTTAAACAGAAGGCTGCTCCTCAGGGGTGAAAGATGCAGTGGCAGGTGAAAGTGATTTTCTCATGTGGTAGAGAAAATTTCTCATGTGGTAGAGGATGCAGGGAGTATTTTGAATCTGAAAAAATACATGATAATGCCATCAAATAGCTTAACTCTGAATTGAGGGATTTAATCTCCCCTTGCTTAGCCTATGTCCAAATATGAGTGCTCCCAGTTTTAAATGGGAAAGGAGGCTATTGGATTGTATTGGATATACTGTGGAGTGTTGCGGGATCAGAGACTTCCTTAAGAAATCCAGACAGATGTGGAGCAAAACCAGCTTTGGGGGGTCAGGGCTCAGCTGAATGCATCCACTTCTTTTGGCTTCTGTTGCTGGAATTTCACTGCTTGCTAGAAGAGGCAAGTTGTTGTTTTCCACAACTGGGATGAGAACGTACTTAGCAGTAAAAATCTTAACCCATAAGAATATTTGGTTTATTTTAATACCTCTTTCTTCCATCTTAGGTACAAATAAAACTTTTTTTACCTCATAATTCCATTGGAACAGATTGCCCTACTGATCCTTCAAAAATCTCTTGATAGAAAAACAAGAGTTTAAGAATAATTTTCAAGAGAGAGTGTGTGACTGCTTATGTAGCTCATATTTGACAAATTAATCAAATTTCTAATTCTAATTACCTCCGAGGTTTATAATGAAGCCTCACATAACACTTGAGAAATGCAAGGACTGACAAGTGGATATTTTTCCGTGTCCAGCTGCTTTGCTCCCTCACAAGAGCTGTTGGATAAAGTGAGGGACAGTGCATGTGTCTCGGTAGGAGCTGATTGAGCTGTCACAAATGCTCATTAAATCAGAAGGTGGAGAATAACACGCAGTGAGTAGTGGGTGTTTGAAACTACTCACGTTCCGTCATCGCTTTATATATAAACTCGATAACCTCTGTGAGACGCTTGTGATTAATTTCTATGGCAGCAATTCTGTGCCCAAAAGGGAGGAAAGGGAAATCTGCCCCATCAAATACAGAGGGGGAAGGAAGTGTTGCTCTGGTGCTTGTTGGGAACCACAGAAAGCGAAACTCCCCCCTCTGTTGCAGTGCTGAGGTACCACCACAGCTGATGAAATCTCTTTTTTTTTTTTTAGAGGTTGTAGTGGTTTGATTTGCATTTTTCCCTTTCTATAAGATAAGAACAGGGAGGAATACAAAGCAGGCACCAAACTTTAACAGAGCTTTAACAAAAAAGCTTTAACAATTTTTTTTTGAGAAACCACTTAGTGGTATCTTGAAGGGGGATTTTTAGAGCTGTAATACTCTAACTGGAACTGAATTTAGGCACTGAAAAAGCAAAGTAAAACCAAAACCCCATCAGTACCAAAAACTTTGGTATTACAAAAGCTTTGAAAGGCACCGAAGGATTCAGAACTTAGAGATGAGCTCAAATTTTTGGCTGGATATTCTCAGCCTACATCTCTTCCCAGCGATGACATTCTGTTTCCAGTTGCACCTGTGTCTGGAGCCCTTTCCTTGGAAAGATAGCCCTCATTTGAAGAATGAGGTGTCGTAATCCACGGATCTTCCAGCAAAACCTTGAGGCTACAGCACTGCAGATGGCTGCAGCCAGAAGCCATTGTGCAGCTTGGAATCTGAGATACCTCAGGACACCTAAAGCCTCAGATACACTCAGATCTGTTAAATGTCTCACAAAGTGCAGGGATGATGCTGTTTAAGTGGGAGCAATGCACAATTTGAGCACATCTGGTGGGTTGCTCCATGGGAGAGAATATTCTGGATGTTGGTGAGGCAGCAAACATAAAAATTAACAACTTCAATTTACCTTTTGGCCATTCCAAACCTGCCAAAGCATCCTAATTCTTGTTGCTACCGGCATGTCTTAGCAGTGTAGCAGTGGCAGGGAATTAGCTTCTGTTAATGTGAAGAGTGTTGTCAGAGTGCTGGATGTTTTGTGGACACCGGTTTGGGAGCAGCCAAGTCCTGTGTGGACAGAGAAGGCAGAGGACGCTGAAATATTTTCTGTTCTCATCCCTACATTTTCATGAGGAAAGGGGCAGGTTGGCTTCTCCTAGACGCTGTGAGCATTTACCCCAGTGGATTTGGAAGGTATGTGAATAATACACAGATCTGGGGGAAATTTGATTATGCACTTTCTCCTTGAGGTGAATTGTGACAATTATGGAAGTGTAAATCAACCACAAATTTGTGGTACCACTCATTTGAGGTATGAGCCAATTCTTGCAAACGCTTATGGTGGTGCCAGGAACATCCTGCTTCCCTTCCTGGGAATGACACCACCTTCTCTGGAAGGAGGGGAACTGCTGGAGTAGGGAAGATGAATTGAAGCCCCCCTTTTTGATGGTATCAGAAATTATTAGCAGGCAGATTATTTGTTGCCCTTTGGCTGAAAGATATGGTGTTCTAATTGGCAGCGCTAATTTTAAAGTGTTTTGTTTCTTGCAGTTATGCCAATTTAAGTATGTTAAGCAATTTTTACTTGCTTTTAAAATCCTTTTTTATAGGTCTGGTGTGTTTGCTAAATTGAATGAAACAATGATCAATTTGGTCTCCCAAAAAAGGAATATTAGCTTTGAGGAAAACAATTTATTGTTTTCCCCTTAACAGCACCTCCCATTCATTTGTGTTTGTTTCCCTTTCCTCGTTCCTCTGAAGTTCAGAGGTTTTGTAGTGTCAACTGATGGTCATTTGGGAAACTCTTGACATAGCAAGAGGTAGGAGTTGAATGTTTCTATCTCTGATTAAATAAATTTCTCTAATTTCTTCTTAATGAGAATATCTCTTGTTTGTTTCTTTGTTCCCATCTGGGAGAGATTTTTGAGCAGCGACGCTCTAAGAATGTATGGCTGAATTATCTGCTGCTGCTCTGATTTCAGTGGAGTTGGGCCAGCAGAGACTTTGGCCCGGTGTCTGTCCACGTTTCCCAGAAATGCTTTTCTGAGCAGATTTGCATTGTTTCCCAGAGAAAACCTAACCCCATTTAGTGTGCTAGTTCAGGGGAGTTTGTAAAGGCAAGAAGCACATGGCAAAGTGTAATATGGGAGTGAAGGCTTTGTGTTTTATAGTCCATGAAACAGTCAGTAGTAACTTTCTATCCTCAGAAAATCTGGATATAAGGATCTGTTAGTCTTGTTTGCCACCTGAGCATCTCTTCTCTCCCTGCAACTCTTGAGTGCATAAACCAACTTCTTACCTATCCCAGCACCAAATCAAGTAGTGGGTTTCCCACTTGGATTTAGTTTAGATTTAAACCTGGCTTGTGAGCAGGCGCTCACTGTGCAGTAGCTCACTTCAGCTCAGCTATGAGAGACTTGTACAGATATTGTAAGATCCCATCATGGAATGAGTAGGGTGAAACCTGATCCCCACTGCCTTGTGGGGTTTTTTTTCTTACCAGTGTAAGTGATTTCAGGACACTTCTTGGAAAAGTAACAATCTATTATAGACAAATTGGAGGGATCTTTGTCTAAATCTGCCTCAGAGGGTCAGCTGGGAGGGGCTTGCATGATGCATTGCTGCTGTTGGACACTTGCAGAGCAGAGGAGCTTTGCCATGCTTGTGGCTTTAATTGCCAGTGCTGGGAAATCTGCTGGATATAAACACTTGTGATTCTTCATAGTAAAGTTGTGTAACTCACCACGCACTCTATCAAGTGAGATGAGCCAAACTGGGATGCCAGGCCCATGTTACTGCATTTTCCTTGGGCCAGTGTTCTTTATTAGTCCCCAGTGGGACTTCGGTGGCTTGTTCCAGGGTGAGGTGCTTGTCACTGAGTAAGGTGACCCGCTTGGGCTGAGCCACACTGAGAGAGTGCCTCTGTCCTTGGAGTGACGGAGGGAATTGCAAGAGGTTAAACCTCAAAATGAATGAGCCACAAGCAGCGTGTTAAGCTCCAGAGCATACACATTTCTATACGTATCTGACTCCCTTGGAGCCCCCGATTTATTCAGGGGGTTACAGTGCAGGAGTCTGGTCTCCAATCCTTACACACAGCTCAAAATTCGGCTGCTGGGGTCAACCAAAAATATGTATGTGGAGGATTCCTTGCATTACTGCAGCTTCCAGACCTTGTTGCAAGCATCAGGCTGGCTGGCTGCATACCTTCCTGAGAACAGAGTGAGCTGCTGGCTGGTTCAAGTGGCCCTTTTCGCACAAGTGGCAGCGAGTCTCCGCTCGCACACTGGATGTGGAACACTTGTGGCATCTCTCCCTGCTTTGAGCAGAGGCCCAGCATGGCCTTGTATCCCTGGACAAAAGGCCCCAGCCTTACTGACTATATGCCATCATATGAGTCATTTCAGAGTAATACTATTCCAAGCTCTCTGAGCAACTGTGAGAAAGGTCCTGGTAGGAACAGTTTTCAGAGTGTTAGTCCAACTGGATCCATCTTTTCCTGCTGTTTCCCAGCAGCTGCCTGTAGAGCTGGAGGAATATTTTCTAAGTGCTCCTAAAAGAGAGACCACCTAAAATTTCTGCCTGAAGATAGGAATAGTAACTAAGGAAGAACCTTCTGTAGGTGAGAAGAAAAGTTATGGCTTATTCCTGCTTAGAACAACTTTATTCTCCTTTTTCAGAAACTCTTCTGGCCTATGTTGTTAAGAGGTCCTTCTATTTGGGGCCTAGACCATGTAGCTGAATACCAGGCACAGATGTGTCTGCAGCTTTTCTTTCCAAAGAGGAGCTGAATATTTGTGCGACTCAGCGACTCAGAAGTTCTGGAGGGTGTGAGGGTGAACCCGTCACTTCCAAGATCTCTTCGGGAAGGTTCAGTCGGAGATGGCGAAGGGAGAGTCACAATGATGGGGACAATGTTGTGCTCCAGTGGCTCTGGGCATTAAAGTGCTATTCTCAAGCAGACTGGATGGAAAAATCCCTTCTCCTTCGGCAGGGCCTGAGCAGACAAGGCACAAGCCATTCCTCCTGCACCTGTCCCAGTTCAGGAACAGGAGTAAGTCTGACCCACGAGGTCTGTTTGTCCCAGAACACCATAATCGTTTACCATGAAACACCAGCCAGTGATGCTTCCCTGAAACACGCTCTGAATAAATATTTTTTTCTCCTTCGTCTATTTCTGTAAAAAGGGTCTTTTGATGAAAATACCATTGGTATGTTTGAAAAAACCATCCCCTGAAGAGTTATTTACTGAGTCCTTAAATACACAGGCTGAGTAGCTGGCTGCTGTGAATGCCTTGTCTGCAGTGGCAGTGTGAAAGGGCCCATCTCAGCCTCGAGGCTCCAGACATTTCCTGTGTGTCCAAGGGGAGAACCTCTGCCACCACTCCCTGCCTGACCGACGCTGTAGGGCACAGCCAGTCTCAGCCTTGAAAGACAAGGGACACTGAAACCTGCAGAAGATGCCAAAGCACCTTGGGAGGTTTCAACACGTTACTTTTCTAGTGGTGCATATGGCTGGAGTCAGTCTTGCCCTTCAATGTCATCTAACAACAACCTTAATAGAGTTGAAGGAGTTTCAGTGTGGATTTTGTACCTCTCAAGTCTCTGCCTGGAAAGTGCCAGCTGTGTGGTGCTGCTTCTCTTCCCCCGTGCAGCTGAACATTCCAAAACCTCAGGCAGTGAATACAAGGGTCACCATCTACAACAAGTAGCACAGTCGTCCCCGAACTGAGATCCTGCTCCAAGTGAACAGCAGTGTGGGAACTACTGAGGTGGAAATCTGTGCAATGACTGACTCGGCAAAACTGTCTCAGAATATGCTTTTTACTAAACATGACCTATTTTGCTGCAAGCCAAATATAAATGTATATATAATATATATAAAAAGGGTGTGAAGTTGAGAGACTGATGAAAGGTTAACCTATAAGTTAATAAATAAAAGTTGATAAATCCTTGACCTGTTTCACATCTCACTGAGCTTTTTACAGACTCAGGAGCTGTAAAATGTCTATGAATCCTGATGACCAGCAACTCAGATCAATAACCAGCCCCTACTGGAGAGTGAAACAGGAGTCAGTAAACGGAAATAGTCCTGGTTTCTTTTTGTTTTTACAAATATTGTTTACACTCATTGTGTGTATCTGCTACAATGTACTGGGGATGCTTTGAGGTACGGGTTATGACCAGGTCTCATTAGCCAAGAATTGCTCATATTTTATCTTGTGTTTGTCCTGATTTAGGGAAGGATGCAACACCATACTTATTCTAAGTTTTTAGCTACAATTATGCCTTATATTCTCTGAAGTTTAAGCTAGCTCAGAAGGGGAATCCAAAAATAATCCTGTTTGGAAGAAAAGCAAAAATGAGTGAGCTAAACTAAGTGTTCTGTTCTTTATGCATCTGAGAGCGAGACTAAAATACATTGAAGGGAATACAAATCACTTAATCCTCCAAGTCTCTGAGATCCTTTAAAATTTAAAAAATTTGACCATACTTTCACTAAGAGTTCTTAAAAAAAAGTTTTTAATCAGTGTCAGTCTGCATCCTAATGTGCCCAGAGTAGCTCCTAACTTGGTCCCGTGCCCAAGAGCCTTTAGGGTGTTTAGATGTCTGCCTACTTCAGTCTAAAAGAAAATGAGACCTAGAGTCTGAAACCAAGTGGTGCTTTCTCATATATAGCCTTTTAGCCCACTGGTGTAAAAGAAATCATAGTGGTCCAACTGCTGACCTCCAGAATTTTATTCTATTGCGTCTTTTCTATCATAGATAAATAACTTGTTTTATCTAGAACCAGATCAGTTTTGCAGTTGATTTGATTACCTATCTAATCATTAATTTGTGGTTGCTTTTTCTAATAATCATTAGTATTTTTTTATTATTCAGCAAGCCTTAGCATTTTTTAATATAATCTTAGCAAGGAATTTGCTGGTGTGTTTTGGCTGCTTTCTCCACTAACCAAGAGGTGCTATGATAACACTTCTGCACAAGTCACCAGAACCTATTTAGTGAGTCTTGTTCTGCACATTCAGACATAGTCTGGATGAAAATGTTGGCTCTGACCGTGCTGTCGGAAAGGTGATGGGAATATTTTATGATCTTCTATCACGTCTATGGTGTCTTTTCATGGGGCCTTGAAATTCCCGGTAAAAATCTAAATTTATCAATACGTTACTGTCATGTACATGTTGAAACCAAGAACCTTCTGAAGCTTAACGATGGATGAAGTCTTTCTGCATGATTCTGGGGAAGATTGCTGAAAAGATCCCTTTTCTGCGGCCAGTGCCATGCAAAGAGCTGTCAGTCTAAGCTGGAGTTCAGTTCTTCACATTTAAACTTGGGAAGGGAGTGTTTGAACCAAACCTCTTTGTATAAACAGTATCTGATTTATATTAATATCTGAAAGTTAGGCTTCCTTAATAGTCTCAAAATCCACTTAAATACGTGCCTGAACTGAAAGCCTCCAACTTCCCATGTCCCAAATTCATCTCACTCCAGAGCTAGATTTGTGAGGGTAGGAAATGCCTAATTTAAACACATCTTTTGAAATATGCTGTTTAAGGGCTGGAAATTGTGCCTCTCTTCTAGGCATCTTTCATTTTCCATAGTTCTCAGGCTAGTGCGTTAATAGTATTAATTGTACTTACAGTCAGTATTGAGGGGAGGATGGCTTTTTGTTCTTCTCTTCCTGGCTCATCTTCAGGCCACAGTGGTGAGCCAGCAGTAGCAGCACAGTGGCTTTGCTCTCCAGTGCTGTGTTTGAACACTTTGTCTTTTTTAAATTTCACGTTCAGCCATGCTATCCTGCAGACAGCAGTCATTCATGTACTTATTCATATGACTGCCTGTTCTGCTGCTGTTTCCATGGGAAAAAGGAAGATGCTTGGTGTGTTCAACAGCCTAGAAAGCCACGTGTCCTGTTCCCAAGGTGGGCCCTTTAAGCCCTTTTAAGTTACCTTGAAAATTTCTCTTTTTTACTAATATAGCTCTTGTCCTAAAGTAACAAATGGCGTAGGATCCTTCACATCCAACTTTCTCCTTGCACTGGCACAGGTTGCCCAGAGACGCTGTGGCTACTCCTGGATCCCTGGAAGTGTCCAAGGCCAGGTTGGATGGGGCTTGGAGCAGCCTGGGACAGTGGAACGTGTCCCTGCCCATGGCAGGGGGTGGGACTGGATGGGCTTTAAGGTCCCTTCCAACCCAAACCGTTTTGTGATCCAGCGATGAAATTTGGTGTATAAATGTACATTTTGAGCTGGCTTTTATCACAGTAGACAAAACTAAGCTGGGCTAGGTATTATATTTAAAGCAGAGATGATAATAATACTTGCTATGGTTACAGGCTTCCCACAGTACAAGGGAAACACGACAAATCCAAGCCAAGTCTTTTTCCAGATTTTGTGCCAGAGTTCAGTTTGCATAGGTGGCAATATTGGAAACTCTCCAGAGAAAGCTTTTTATCAGCCATTCATTTCTACCAGCTCTTCTCATCCTGAATCCCACTAAGGCTGAACCTAAACCTGTATGGCTGCAGAAGCCAATTGCTGTGCTATCCAAAAAACCCACAAGTTTCAAACCTACCGCAGACCGAGACGAGCAAATCTCAGATAAAGGCCGAGCTGGGGTTTTCCATGTCCTCTGCTTATCAGAGCCAAAAGCCCTCTTCTAACAAGTTGAACTCATCCAAAGGAACTAAAAGGAGAATATGGATTATTGGCTGCTTGCTTTCTACACAAGCATGTAGTTTTCCACCACTGACATGGGCAAATAAAATATCACGTGTTGCGCTGAAGCCCACCCACAGGTGGGTTGGAAAATGTGAATTTGCTTGTGGCTGTTCTTGGTTCTCCTGAGGCGGGTTGGAGGTGAGAGGGAAAGGGGCTGGAGTTCCCTCTGCCATCAGGAGTTGTGTCTGTGCCCTGGCTGAGTGACTGACAGCTCTGAGTGAGATCACCGAGCACTTAATAATAAACCTTGGGATGAGATCTCAGACAAAGGCTCTGTTGTAGTGGGAATTTGGGAATTTGGGCTGTTGTCCAGTACCTGAAGATACTGAATACTCATTTCTACAAATAATACAAGAAAACTTCTGAAGCACTTCCATAACATAGGCACTCTTCTACAATATACACACATGGGAAAAAAATCCCAATGGTCTTTTTGAGCAGTTCTATCAACTGGCCACTCAATCCAAGCCAGTCCCTTTCTGGGAACCAAAGCTCTTGGAAGCTGAGTCTTTTGATCTGGGGAACTCTTCTAGCAGTCTTGGAAACATGACCTCCTCCTTACAGAGGAACGTCTCTGGATGTGTCTGCAGGGAGCCAACAGGAATGGCCACAAAGGAGGTCACCTCCCAAGTTCAGGGTAAGAGATGGCTGAATCTCTAAGCAGCTGATGACAAACAGTGCCCCACAGGCTGAAACCTCTTCTGCACTGTGTGTCTTGAGAGCAGTAGTTAGTCCTAAACTCTCCTAAAATTCCTAAAGTCACCAATTATCTCAAGGCTTGAACAGCCTCTGAAGACTTTTGACTCTTCTCTTCTATTGGAAAGCAAAGATCAAAATCTCATGATTAAGCAAACTCAGGATATTCTCATAAACATTCTGAAGGCTAAGGTTCCCCTCTCCACCAGAGGATATTAATACTTCCTGCTGAGTTTTGAAAAATCAGGCTACACGAAAAAGAAGAGCAAGTGATGACACTGGGTGGAGTGGCTGATCTCGGATGTGCTGCCCCAAGTGCAGAATATGCTCCCGTGGGATTCCCACTGACCACCCTGTTGGCTTGACTGAGATGACTCCTGTATTAGGATAACTCACCAGATTGGATTTAATATATGAAAAGGTTTTCTCTGTTCTCTAGGCCAGGAGAAACAGGAGCTGTGCAAAGCTGGAAGGCACTGCCAGCTGGCAGTAAAGGGACCCCTCTCATCAGAGGCCTCATGAGCCTGGGGTTAGAAAATTAAACTGAAGCAGAATAGGAGAATCAGCAGAAGGTGGAACTTGCCAGTTCGAAGTGAAATGCTGACTAAAACAAATATCCTTACAAACCTATGCAGCTGGATTGATTGGCAAGCTTGATTACTCATCCTTTCCTGTCTAGACAGAGCTAGCTTTTAGATTTCATATAAAAAGTTAAGACTTATCATGTTTGATGGCTGTCTCGGTGCTGGTGTGAGGATCCATGAATTACTGTCAGTTTGATTGAAAATGGAGTTTGGGAAAGCCTCAGTAAAATGGCCTTGACTTTTGCTGTGTCTTACTAGAGGAAACCTGCTTTTCTCTGTGGGGGTAGAAGAGAGAACCTTTCCCTGCCTCCTTTTTGGAGTTCACTCAAGCAAATGCACTTGGGCCATCCTAGGCTGCCATGTTTGAGAAAATCTTGGTCCATTTGTCTGTAATAAGAAATATTGCACCATGCCAGGTCTTGATGCAAACCTGAACCAAAGCGAAGTTGTCAAAGGTATCAGATGTATGGAGGAGGGAAGTAGAATAATTTGTACCTGGAACACTTTTACCCCTTGGGGATAGCATGGCTTGTTTAGCACTATAAAGGCAGAAGGTGACCTGTGTAAGCTGGGCCCCAGGCTTTACACCGTACAGCGATGATGAAGCTTCCAAACACTCAGTGCATGCCCAGACAAGGCCGGTTCCTTCTGCTGCTCTGGTGGAAAGTGATTTCTCCTTACTGCTGTGGAAAAATGGGGATGAGGAAGCCCAGAGGTGGCTGTGTGCTGGGCAGTCTTTAAAGGGAGCTGTTTTTCAGCCCGACCAGTTGCACCGGGAGCATCAGAGCTGATTTGAGCCAGTCCAGTGCGTTTTGATAGACTCCACTAGGTCCAAGGGAAATGAACATGAGAAGTAGTTTCGACCTTGTCAAAAAACCTGAATTTTGTTGGAGAAAGGGGGTTCACTCAAGCCTTAGGCAGGTATTTGAGCCATCCTTTCATCTTTTATGAACGCGTTACGCTAAGTGCTCTTTGGCTGCTGTTTGGGGAAGCTGGCACAAGCAGTGCTAAGGAGCTCATTTAAATAGAGCTGGCCTCATTAGCATTCCAGATGCTGAAAATGTGCACAGCTGGGTCACTGCCAAAAAGCAGGCCTCTTCATCTGTGGCTTTCAGCTGGCCTAAAAATAAAGTTCAAAGTGACTTTATTAAAAATCTCCCTATACGTGTACGTATACAAACATATGTATTTACACATACATAAACGCACGTTTATGGCCAGGCTGATGTTTGCCTGTTGCCTGCCTAAAGGATGAAGTCCTTCCCTGTCTTTTGCTGGTGGAGGTGGTGTCAGATTGTAGGAACTGTGTGCACATCCAAGTGTTGAGGTGACAGGTCAGGTTTGCCTCCCAGCAATGTTGGGATGCTCTATTGGTTCCTGAGCTCAGAGAGCTGTCACTTTAGACTGCCATATCCCCCCACTCAATATGGTTATATCCCCTCTGTGACCAGCCTGGGGTTTCATCATCCATGTGCAACTCTAACTCGTAGTGAGTAGGAATGTTTTGAAACCCAGCTTTTTCAGTAAAAGCTGCAATAGGTGATTGTATGAAAATAGGCACTCAGCTGAGGTAAGAAGCAGATCAAATTATTTTAAGAACCACCCAAAAAAGAAAACAGAATAAATCAAACTTGTGGCAACATAGAGATCCTCAGCACATCCTTTCCTTAAGGACTTTGTGTGCTATTTAGAGAATGAAGTATACAGAGAGGGACAAAACTAGATCAAGGGTGCAGAATGGCTTTTGCACAAGAGGTGACTGAGAGTGTTATTTGTTTTAGCACGAAGAGAGGAACAAGAGAGAACTGTCTTTATCTGCATGACCTGTAGGGAGGAGATCAGGAGGACTTGTGTAGTCACTCATGACTTAAAAATCAAAGGCTGAATTTCTAGGTAGAATCTCCAAAAATTTTTCCCAAAAAGCATCACCTATGTTTAAATAGTGCTGTGCATCTATTTCTTTCATGTGTTATCAGCAGAAAGGAGTGACTTTCTCTGGCTACTTGGTGAAGCTCTCTCTTCACCAGATTCTGCCAGTTCCTGGGTTTCCAGACATGGGAGTTTCTACCTGGGATCTTAAGAACGTCTCATCCATCTACATGAGCAAGTCACTCAGTGACACAAAGCAAATGAGGGATGGTGAGGGAGAAGCCTCATAAATCACAGATGTGAATGGAATTGATTTTAGATGAAAGGGAAGAGTGAGAAAAAGCTCCGCGATTTTAATGCAGACCAAGACTGGGGGAGATCAGTGCTAGTGAGCATCACACAGGAGGAGGAGGAGGAGGAGTGGTGGCTGCAGAAGGCCAGCAGTGTGCTGGCAAGTCACAGCTGTGCCCAGAGAGGAAGGAGGCTCCTTCTGAATGGTGCCTCCGGTTTCCTGGAGTAATGCTGCGCCATTGCAGGCCTTTCAAGGATGTCTGAGCTGGGAAATATCCGTCTGCCATTTGTTTACCTATATGTGGTGGCTCAGTGAGCGTGTTTGCAAATTATCCCAGTTCCCAGCAAGGTGATGATGTTGGATGTAACCACTATTTTCCAATCATAGCCTGGTTCAAAGTTGATCTTGTGGGTTTATGGCTGTCTAGTTCCCTCTCAGTACTGGTACATGGGCTCATTTTTAAGTAAATACCCATCATTTAAGGAACTAAAAACAGTCCCAAAAAGTTTTGTTGACCGAAGACTGAAAATGTGAAATGTTCTTTGGGGGGTTTTGGGTGTGGATTATGAGGCACATTTTAATAATATTTAGTATGTCATCTTCAAGCAATGTTTTTAAACCTCAAAACTCCGGGGAAGTTCTGTAGTCTTTAGCAAACAGATGTTAGCAGTCAGAAAAGAATTATGATTCTTGCCCAAAAATATTCCCTCCTGCCTATCAGGATATCCTGATGTGCAACACTTCTGAGATATGCCTCTTATGGAAGCAGGGATGCAATGTTGCTGCAGGTCTGTGAATCTAGGGATGAAGAAGAGGTCTTGAGTCCCTCCTTACCAGTCATCAAGGCAGCAGCTCATTTGGGATATCCTGATTAACAGAGGGTGTGTGTACATCAGTGCACACTTTGTGCCCATCTAGTAGCTGCCTGAAATTATTTGACTCAGCTGCTGCTTGCAGGTTAACAATCTTTAACTTAAATATGTGCACTAGGATCCTAAATCCTGAGCTCTGTAATCTGTTTCAGGGATAAATGGGAATTAGGAACTACGAATCCAGACTCCTGCTGTTATGAAAACTGGGGAAGGGTTGGCCCCAGAGGTCTTGATGAGGAGAAAAGACAGTATATGCTTGAAGGGAATGGTTTAGCTTCACCTCCAAGGATTTACATCCACTTCCTATCACTTTCTGTTTAAAGCTTAGTGGTAAAGGTACCCAGAGGTTCCTGAGACAGCAGGAAACCACGGCTCACTGATCCAGAAAGACTGGAATTTTCCTCTGTTTTACCAACAGTGTGAAAATGTCTTCGTGAAACTGCCAAGCAACATAGGTAGAGTTGTGTGAACCCTTGAAAGGAGTTGATGTGCTGATGCACAGTGAGAAACCAAGGGACTGTTCCAGCCTTCCCTCTGCAGAGGCACCACATGATAACACAGCTTCATTATCTTGGCTCGCTGCTGCTCTGGGCTGCATCCTTCCCATGGGAGAGCCTAAAGGATCTGAGCCCCTCACTCTCCAGAGCTTTGGAGAGATTGCACTAAGATTTGATGGAAGCACCTGAAATTGTCTTCTGCCTTTACAGCACTGGAGGTGGTTAACCTCACTCAGAGTGGTCAAGGTGAAAATCTGCAGTCAGCTCGCCTGTGAGCGCACACGTGGCTTGACTTAATCCTTACACATGGCTTCCCAGTTTTGCTGTATTCCCACCCTTTCCTGGGCTGTCAAGAAAGGGAAAAGGAGGGAAGAAGGCTCTGTAAAGGGAGTTATAGCACTTGCTGGCTGTGATGCACACTCCTGCTAGTTTATATGTTACTCTCTGGTGTTCTGCTGGCAGTACAAATGAATGTCTTCCCTTATCTTTTCTTCCACTCTGCATTCCTGTTCCTGATGTTCATTGTGAGTTCCAGACTGACACTGCCTTTTGAATGTTCAGTGTCTGTCCTTTAGGTCTAGAGGCAAAGCCACGCAGGCAGATTGAAAGGTTTTAGGGTTTTTTTTCATTCTTTTGTCAGTGGAAAGCTGAGAATGCTCCTTGGTATCTTCTGTTCCTCACTAAAAATATCAACTGATGTTTTATTTTTCTGGGAATTCAGTGTCCACTCTTTGGGCTGAACTAATGTACCATTTTCTTTCATATATAACCAAGGGATCCAATTATTTATCTCCCCTTTTATCCCTCGGCTTGCTAACACTTGCATGATTATTCTTTAGATGAAGGTGGGAGTCCCAGTTTCAGTATATTTGAAGTTCTGATTTTTGATCTTATGGTGAGGTTTATTAATAATTTAAAATGGAGAAAAATTGCTCTTTGAAATGGCTCCACTTAATGTAAATACTAAATTTAGGAACATGTTCTGCCAATATTTCCTTTGATACTCATGCTCACTCTTCACATGAAATTTGCCAGGCTTTTATGTGACAGTAAGGTGAAATTGGCTGCCTGTGAAAAGTAAATATACCTGACTAATACACACTCATTTTATCTGTGCAGTATTTATATGATCCCTCCATTCATCTTAAAAAAATCTTCCTGTGTCTGTATTTTATCGTCTCATTTTACAAATGATTCATCCTTTGTGGTGGTAGAGAAAGGACATAGGGGATTCCCTCGGAAAATGTTGCATTAGCCATAGCTTTAGTTTATTTTTCTCCTGTGGAAATACATGATATTGTGCATGGATCAGCTTTTTGGAAACCAGCCCAAACTCATTTGGGTACTTGAATGAAGTTCCCCTTCATTTTGGATATGTGGTGAGGAACCATTACTTTAAGAGGTGTTAATTAAACTTAAGAGGATTATAGCGTCTTAATTACGTTCATGTAATCACTACTAGTTTGGAAGGAAGCTGTTGGGAAGGCAGTGATGATGGAGAAGTACAGATGGCTTAGGCCAAGTAACTCTGTGATTAATGTGAAGGAAAAGAGATGTTCCAAGAGCAATCTTAATGGTGGTATTTTTGTCTAACTCAGCCCATGAAGTGTTTGGAAATGTTCCTTTTTATCCTTGACCAGGCTTAGGACATGCTTCCAGGGCCCAAGGAAATTCATGGACATGGTGCTTTGACTGAACATGAACCCAGCCATGCTCTGGTGCTGGCAGGTTTTCTGCTTTAAGGTGAAATCCCTTACAAATGGCTCAGTTAACCCATAATAAAATTCAGAGCTGCAACCCCTCGGCTCAGGGAAGCACAGCTTAATTGCGGTTATAACCTTCTGCTGTCTGAGCCACTTAGAAATTAATGACATGCGGAAGAAAAGGAGAACCCACGGATTTATTTATTTATTGCCTCCACTTCTTCAGTGGCTGGATGTAAAGATACATTGTATGATTGCAAGTCCAAGAAAGGCGCTCCCTGGGATGTTTTTGAAAGCTTCCAGAAATAGATTCTGACGAGCTTGGATTGAAAAGTGCAAAATTCCAAGCACAGGAGCTCACAAGTTTTGTTAGAGGCAGAGAAAGCTCATGTTTATAGCTGCTCTAGGCCTGATCCAACTCTTGCTGGTGTCAGGGGAAAGGCCTTTGCTGGAGTTCTTCATCAGCAAAGTTCTCAGCCCTGAGAAAAAACAGATTTATGGCAAAAGCTGTAAATGGGCACTTGACACCTTTACCATGTTTAGCAGAAGGAGCTGCAGAAGATTCGCCAGCAACAGTTTTGCTGCTGAAGACATTTGAACCATGAGAAGAAGCAACAGTGCTGGTAATGAGTACTCAGCTGCTGTCACTGCATTTCCAGGATTTTCAAAGAGTAAGCAGTGACTGCTCAAGTGGTGGACTTGGGAAATAGTGTCTGGCTTGGTTTGTTAGAAAAAGCATCAAGCATTTCTTCTTTTTTCAGAAGACAGGGTAAAGTACGACAGCAGCCCCACCGGGGCACTGGAGACAGGCCAGATATACATATTTGGTTGGGCAAGAAAAACAACCATCTGTCCAGAGAAGGATGTAAACATTAAGTGTTAACTGTCTCTCTCAGCCTCTTCTGTGACAGAAAGGCAGCCTTGTCTGGTGAGTTATTCTGCTACAAGCTACTGTAATGCAGACTGTGTTGAAAAGGAGCAATTTAGGACAGACTTTTTCTTTTACTGCATTTTTCCAAAGTATGACTTTTTCACATAGGTCTCTTCTGACTCAAGAAAGGAGAAATCATTTGGAAGGAAATAAATCTCTGCTGATGGCTACCCAGAAAAGCAGCCAGTGAGCATGGGTGATCTAATATTAATAAATGCCATGGATGATGCACTGAGTAACTCCTCAGTTGTTTTTGTTATGCTATTAAGAAGCTCAAATTTAGGCTTCCAAGAACCACAGGCACATATTTGGGGGTATGTGCATTGCAGTGAAACTTTGCCTGGAGCATCAGTACAAGGAGTGGAGGACAGACTCCAGTAGCATATTGTGATTATGGCACGTTCAGTTTGGAAGGCTGGAGACCCATGGAATGCAAAGGAGCCTTGCACCCCTTCGGCAGTGCAGGACTCGGGCTTGGGGGGCTGCTGGCCAGGGGTCTGCTGGCTTTGGAAATCAGGGTAAGTCCTGCCCAAAGAAGGACTGAGTTGTTTTCTAAAACAATTTACTGCTGCAGGATCATGTCAGACCAGGAATGGACCTACGTGCGTTAACGGAGGAGCTGACCCATTCCGTGCCTGTTGTCTTCATGGTTCTCTGTCCTCAGTTCCAGCCTGAATTAGAGTGGGTGCTAGCAATCTTCAAACACTCAGGTCCCCTTTCTGCTCTACCTGATCCTCCACCTTGTGTCTTCTCCAATCCAGCATCTTCCCCTCAGGCCCTTTTCTCACGTCTTGTTAAAGCTGTTGAATACAAGACCCGTTTCTGTTTAATCCTCTGCTGCAGCCAGGAGTCGGAAGGCAAATCTAAACCTTAAATCACAAATTTCCAAACAGTGGTGCCTGAAGATTTTTTATTACAGAATTTTATGTTGTCACATTTTCCTTCCGTTGTATATGCAAGATAGGTAACTATCAATTAACCATAACTGATGTTATGTTAGGAATCTGACTTAACAATTAATAGAGGAAAAGTGCTTCCCAGTATAATTTTACAGCTTGGATTTAAGTAAAAGGCAAATAATTAAACTATCTCATTCTCACTGTTGGACTTGAGTCTGCAGGGACTGAAGAACACTGGGTGGGATTTGGGGGGTTATTCTGCGCTATGAAACGGAATGAACGTGAAAAATACAGGGGAAGTTTGACATCTGATCATCAAACTAAAATCTGAGGAGATGGCAGAGGGAGAATCGGGGAAGGTATCCCAGTGCTGGGATATTTCTAGGGAAATGCATGCTGGGAATACAAACCCTCCAGGGGGAGAGCCGAGGCTGCTGAAGGCAATGCACAGGCTCGCGCTGGCCGCGTGGCTTCACGCCGGACCGGGCTGCTTCCTCCGCCATCCACCCTGAGCCTGGAGTTTGGCCGAGCGAGTCACCCGTTCTCTCGGAAGAGGAGCCTAATGCATCTGGAACGGCAAGAGCCTGGCCCAGCGCCTGCTCGGGTTTGGTGAAATATTCTTGGCAGCTACCAAGCAGTTTTGAACCAGGCCTTCATTTAATCCAGTTTCATGTGCCAAAGTATGCCAGCTTAACTTTATATGCAAACTACTTGAAGGAGAGTTCAGTGTGAATTTATTTTTATATTATTTATATTGTATAGAGCTGTGCTGCCACAGCCAGGCTGGGATAACAATCCCAAGGGATAAGAACTGGCATTTGCTTTGTCAGGAAATGTCATTTTTCATCTCTCATCCACCCCACCTATGTAAGCCCAGATCAGGCCACAAAATCTCAGTTGTATGGACTCCTGCTGACTTCTGTGGGGCTCTTCTGGCATGGCGGGGCTCCTCCAAAAGGAGATCCATGCCCCGAGGCCTCCCAGGGCACTGGCTGCACTGTTCCACGTGTGTCCCAGCTCCTGTCTCGTGTGGGGTCACACAGCAAGTGATGGCAGTGCTCTTGATGGCTTCCTCAGCCTTTGGGAAGCAGACAAGTGCCAGATTTAGAAAGCTAATTTTAATGAGTCGCAATCACTTTCCAGATTATTTTAAGATGATACTGGCAGGAAAGACGTAAATAGCACATTTTGTTTTCTAAATAGCACATTTTGTTTTCCAAATGTGTTTGGAAATGCTGTATGATTGGGATCAGCATTCACCTTGGCATAATACTGTTGGATTTGCTGAATTTGACCTTCTAGCATCTAATATTTTGCTGTTTAGCATTTGCATGGCCTTTGCCTTTCCACAAACTTCAGGGGCTTGACAGAAGTCTGCCTTGCAAGCCCTTCCTGCAAAGGAGAGGAGGAGCCAAATGCAAATCCAGTCAAGAACCAACTTTGCAGCTTGGGCCTGCAGTGAGGAGTCAGTGGTGGATGGAGTTTCAGTAGCACAAGAGCAATCCCAGAGGAGGAGGGCCACAGGCATGATCCTCTGCACCCCTTGATGCCTTAGGTTTTAAGNTCAGCCCAGCTCTGCATGTTCTGGGACAAAAGGGCAGGGGGCAAGAGAAGTTGCCAGGGTGGCATGAGCCCTACAGCCACTTTGTCGTGCCTCCTGCCTGTCTTGTCCATGCTGTGACAACCCTTCGTGCCTTCTGGAGGGTCTGTGTATTTGCAGTGCTGATTTGCAAACCCCTCAATGCTGTTTCATTGCTGTAGTGTGTGGAGGGAAGCATCGCTGACTAAAAAGTCACATTTAAAATGGTATTTCATCTCTTTCTTTCTGGAAATGCAGTGTTTCATTTGGACCCCAGGTGGGAGCGGGATGATTTCTATTTCTTGGTGCATTCAAAATTTTTAAATCATTTTGGATGGCTCTGAAACAGAATAGCATGTTTTCAAGTTCAGCCAGGGAACCAAAATGTAATTATTTGCACAGCTGTAATCACACTTCAAAGGAGACTTGACTCTTCCTGGGGTCCCAGGTGCATGGAGAGGGCATTCCAGCCCTCATGGGCTCTGCATCCATGGAAATGCAGGTCTGACCAGTGCCCTGCTGTTTAGTTGATGGCTGTAGTGTCCTGACCAACAGGTTGGATTTTACAGAAGGAAACTCCAGGTGTGGCTATGCTGTTTTGTCAGGAAATGCAGCCAGACGAGGCCGTGAGGAGCTGAAAGCCGAAGTGAGGCTGCACGTACCTGCACAGACCCCAAAACCTCTGCCTCCAAATTCCTGTTTATAAATAGGAGCAGCTTTTATCCTGCTAGCAGCAGTCCAAAAAATGGTGTGAAAATCAATGGGCCTTTTAAAAACAAAATTTTCCACAGAAAGGTACCTCTGTGAAGTATTTTTTTTTTATGACAACATTTTTTTTAGAGCTATAAAACTTCCATCAAAATTGTTTTTCAAAGCATTTTTCATTTCTGGTAGTCAGAATGTACTCTTGATATTTGCATTAAAAATTTGAGGAACATCCTTAAAAACCTTGGGAAGGCTTGAAAAAACAACGTCAGCTTTAAGTGCTTTCAGAAAAAAACTTTCAAATTCTGTTTGTTTTTATACTAGCAAAATAAGTTTATGTAATTTAACCAGCTTGTCCCTTTGGCTTCCTCGTGCCTCCAGTTTGAGCCAGTGTCCCAAGGGATGTGGGCAGTAGCAACCTCAGGAGAGTATTGCTCATATGGCAAGGTGGAAGTTTCTTCTGCTCTGTCTGGACCTGATCAGCCTTATTTTAAAACAGAAATCTCAAGCGCAGGCTGTATTTTAATGCTCATGCTTAGGGATTTGCTTGATATGACTGCAAAAACATGCTTTTTTTAAAAAACATTTTTCCTCTTTGCAGTTCTGTCACAGCCTGTTCTGCCCAAAGTCCCGTGATGGATGGCACCTGTTTGATCCAGTTTCTGTCTCAGGACTGGTTTGTGTTCCTTGCAGAGGGAAATGAGACAGGAGAGGGCTGGAAAAAAATAAGGAAAGGGGACTGAGGGACAAAGATCCAGCTAATTTGGTAAAAATCCATGTGATTTGATATCACTGGAGAGGTTGGCCTGCCCAGTTTGGGTTTTAGTGGAGGTCGGGCAGTTGCTGAAAGGATTGCAGAGAGCACAGCACAGTGAGGCAGCTCTGTGGGGCCTGGGCACATGGGAGAGAACATATACCAAGTTAAACCCTTTGCATTTGCTTTTTTCTTTCCTACTGAGTTCTAGATCTGATTTTAATGGGTATTTATTCCCAGCTTGCTTTATAGAGTGGCTATTAAAAAACCAGCCTCTTAAAAATTATTAAAAATGATGTTTCCATTGGCAGGGAACATTTTCACAAACAGGGTATGTAATTACTTGTTGAACTAGCAAGGGACCTGCCATTTCCTTTAGTCACTGACAGCGTTGCCTCCTTTTAATGACTGGGTGCAGAGATTTTATTGTTAAAGTTATGGGGAGACTCTATGGGGAGCTTGACTTCTGGGGCACTGACTTCTCCAGCAAGGCTGTTTGAACAGCTCTGTGGTCTGGGCAGATGTCCAGCTGGATGTATGGATACTTTGCTGGAAGGAAAGCTTTGTTGCTAAGTTATATCTTGACTGGTGAATCCTGCCCAGCAGTGGTTTGAAATCTGCCCAGCCTGAGCTTTTCGCATTGATTTGGATCAGCTGTCCCACTTAAATTTGGGGCAATTAAATCTGGTGCATTGCAGTCCAATCGCTAATTCCACTTTAGTTCCCGAAGAGATGAATCTCCAACAAAAGGCTGAGGCTCCAGTTTTTGAAAATTGTGTATGTAGATTTTCCTTCAAGGAAACGAGTTATAATTTGGGAGCAAATGTTTAAAAGCAGAATTTGCCCTCGAATTATTTTCTCTGCTCCAATCCATTTGCTCTGATGTGCCCATGTTTGTGATGCTGCACTCTTAAACACGATAACAAACACCAAATCTCACACGGGCTTGTGACAGGATGTGGCTTCAAGGAAGACCAAGGAGGACGTGTGCCAGATAATCCCTGCAAGGCCGTCTGGCACTGGTCAGACAGATGGGAAGCCGGGCCATCTGCTGTGCTGTGGAACACTGCTCACTTCAGCCTCCTGCCACCCCCCCCATTCCCATACGTGTGTCCATCCACCTGCCCGGCCTGACGCGTGCTCTGTATGTCTAGACAGGAGTCTGTGCATCTGCCTGACAGCTCAATCACAGTCATTCTTCTGGACTGTCTGGGTGCCTGGAAATGCTTGCTCTGGGACACAAACATTTGTGGCTTACCTAGAGCTGCCTCGTAGCCTTAAACCACAAATAATTTGTGTGCTGGCATGAGCCTTGCATTTACAAGTGTGGTGGCTAAGTCAGCCATGGAGATCTAACCCAGACACCTCTGTGCTCCCCAGGCTGCAGGGATGAGAGATCCCCTTTTCTAACTCGTCTGCCCAGATGGTGTTTCCACACTGGCTGCTCCTGTAGCACGTGCAATTCCCAGCTCCGATGGCTGTTAATTAAATGGTAGGCTCAGTGCCCTCAAGCACTTCGTTCTGAGACAAGGAAGTAACAGCCCTGTGTTTATGGCCCTTAGCAACATGGGTTCTGTTTTGAGCAACTCATCAACAGCATGACACTGGAAAATTAGTGGGATTTTAGGGACTAGAGCATCTAGAAGGCTGGCACAGCGGCATTGTCACAGGGAAGGTTTAAATTTTAATTATGAATAACTTAACTGAGCAACACTAAAGAGTGTCTGTCTGCTAGTGACTCTTTAGTTCAAAGAGACAAAATTGCCCCAGAAGAGACTGAAGGCACCTGAGTCCAGAAAGGATCCCCACATCCTCAGCAGCTGCTTCCCAATCCCAGAGGCAGATCCACTGCTCCTTTCCCCACAAGCAGCAGCAGCCTAAAGCATCCCCTGTGCCTCCTCCCTTCACCTGCTTGTTCTGACCCAGTGCCCGGCATGCATTTGGTAAGCCAGCAAGTGAATTGGATCAGTGAACTGCTCCAGGCTATAAAATAATCCCAGAGGTGAAGCCTAACCTGATCTGTTCGCTAATGCTGTGTCCTGGCAAGCCCTGGGGTCAAGTGGGCTGTCAGAGCAGAGGGAGTGATTGATGGGAGACAGGCAAAGGTGGGAGCTGTTTAAGCTGGCGTAGCTGCGGAGACCAGCCTGGGCTGACTTCACCAACCACCTCAAATCCTGCTCACAGTGAGGCATGCCTGTGGCCAGGGCAGCCAGACATTGCAGCACTTGCTTCATCCCTTGTCCATAAATTAGCTCTGGTTTGTCTTAAGCACAGGGCTCAAACTAGGGCACCTCCCCATACCTCACAGGGGCACGCCTGGCACAGCTCACAGGGCAGCAGTGGCATTGACCCTACCCAAGAATCTATGGTTGTAGCACACTCAGAGGATGGCTGTGCTGGTCACGTCTTCTCAAGGTGAGTCAAACCCGGCACATCATCCACATCCATCCCCTGGTGGTTTTTGTTTTGCTTTGTTTTTTACAAGCTAGTAGCTAAAATTTTGATGGTGGGATGGAGCAGCCCATCTAAGTTGGCTGCTTGAGCTTTAGTAGGTGGAACTGCAACTCTGCACTCTTGGTAAGTGAGGGGTAATTATATTCTTAAATAGTTACGATTAATTATAGGAAATACCAGCCTTCAGCTATACTCAGTGATGTTGACCTGTGTGTGATTGATCCTCCTGCTCCAGAAAGGTCTTTTTGACCCTGGAGCATTTTTACAGCTTCTTGAAATTTGCTGTTGAAAACCACTTTATGAGGATCATGCCTGGCTTGTAGCAAAGAGTGGTGGCCTTGCTTATGGCTTGGGAGGAAAAATGAGAGGGGAATCCAAGGGCTTTGGCATAGAAGGCATATAAAGGATTCCAGTGACTTCGTTGTGATTCAGCATCAGTCCTTAGCTCCAGTGGGAAATAGGAGCAGCTGATGAGCAGAAGGACTAAAACTTCATTTTACTCACGCTGACAACCCCGAACTGTGGTTTTGTTTTAACCAAGATATCTGCTGTTGTTATATGCACTGTTCAAAACACCCCACCTATCAGACCAGTCTTTTTCCACAAGTTTTATCTCAGATAAAACACGAAAACACTGGTTTTCTTTGCAATTTTGTAAACAGGCAAGTGGATTGTATAGAGTAGCTTTGTTTGGGGCCTGCGTGCACTGAGACTCTTTGAAGATGCTTTGAGTAAACACCACTTGCTGCTAGCTCATTTTCTAGTCAAACAAAGCGATTTTGTGGTTTGAGGCTGTAGAAAGGAAGGAATCAGCTGCTGTAAATCCAGTCAATGGATGAAGGAAGAAGCAATGTTCTTTATATTCATGATTGTCAGAAAGCAAAGCTGGGACTTGCAGAATATCTGTAAAATCTTCAGCGCAGGTATAAGTGCAACCATCACATGGAGCAGTGGGTCTACCCCTTTACTGAAAAGTTAAATTCTGCTCCAAGGTTTCCCTGAAAAAGGACCAGTCTGTGATTTTCTCGATAAATATTTGAGAGAGGCATCACTATCTTAGAGCTACTTATGCATCCAGAATACCTTAAATTGAGAGCTGGGATAAAGCTTAAAGAAACCAAATAAATGGACAAAGAAGCACACAGAGCCAAATTCCTGCTTGGCAAAGTTCCTCCAGCATTAGAGCATTTGGCAGACAATATTTAATAAAGCACTTGTATCCACATTTAAAACTTTACACCATTAGTGTTCCCTGCCTCTCTTCCTGTCTATTGTTTTTCTTCAGATGTTGTTGCAATTACAGAGAGATGACCATTAAAGCATTTAAGGCACTTGTGTTAGTAAAGTGAGGTGCTGGGTGGTGTGTGTCTGCCCTTGTTTTGGATGGGCTGCTCCTTTGCTGTGTAGAAATAATTCCCTGTCTTAATTCCAAAAGGCAGCAAAGAACGGAGTTAAGGCAGGTAATCTTTTCTGCTTTTCACCTAGGGATTAAAAAAATCAGCACTTGCTCTTTCTTCTTTGCCAGAAACTCGGAGATTATGGCTAAACACAATTTTTGGAGGTAATGTTTTTCACAGGATAAAAAGGATGTTGTTTTCTTTGGAACTCACCAGTTGGAGAGTGAGATGCTTGGGATCAGTGGTGCATATAGGAGATAATGTGCATTAATTTTTTGCCCCATCTTCTGCTGCAGAGTGTAGCCCAGAGCTCTTGCCTGTGCTGCTGCATGGCCCAGGTGTCCCCAAAGGAACAGCACTGGATACCCCTCTCCTCCCTCATTCACGACCTGTGTTTTGTGGGGAAATCCCTTCAGCCAAGAGCAGAACACTAATAACTCTACTTTACATGCTGAGAAATTTAACTGCTATCTGTGGAGTGCTTTGAATGCACATGAAATGTTGTTTCTAGCTCTGCTGAGAGCCCGAGCAGCTGGAATATGGCAGGGAAATGGTTAGCCAGTGGCTGGGAAGCCTCACTGGGAATGAGGAGCCTCCCCAGCTCCACTCAAACGATGGCAACAGGCCACTTATCCTGTCCTCAGAAGTGAAACACTTTACAGATGTCCATGAAGAAAATTGATCTGGGTTGCTTTATCCCATGGAGCTAAACAGGGTTAGGAAGCCGTGTTTTCCTATTAGAAATTGTTTTGCTGGGGGGATAGTTTGTGGTCCAAACAATCATGTTTGAAAAAAAGCCACATTGACCATAAACTACCTGAGGCAGGTATTTTCCCAGACAAACGCTTTTCAGTTTCACGGGGCTGGAAAACCTTTCTGTAGTTCATTGATGTGTGTTCCTCTTCTCTTGGCTTGTTTTGAGCTCTGCCATATTGAGGAGCTATATCCTGATGTAGACCTGTACTGTGCCCAGCACACCAGACTTTTGGTAAGGCATTTATCAGAAGGGAAAAAGAAGGGCAAGAAATAGTAAAGTAGAGCTCATAAATATTTGGGTTTCAAGCATTACGGTTGCTCAGAGCTGAGGTAAGTAATTAATCCCATTGAGAGAAATGGATGCTGTACTTTTTCAAGTATGAAGTATTTCCAACTATTTCTCTTCTCCATCCCTCGCTGTTATTCATTTGCACTTTATTCCTCTTGTCCCTTCACCTCTGGGTGATTAGGAACATTTCATTTTTTGTTTTTCAGATGGCATCTAGAGACTTGGACAGGGTCAGATCAAGGGCTCTGTCGGAGCCACCCTTGGCTGTGTTTATCAAACCAGGTCCTGTCCTTGTGCCTGTGTTTCTCCAAGGGGCTCACCAGGCTGCAGAGCAGGTACTCGATTTCTCTCCATTCCCATCAAACTGCCCTGGTTCAGCCCGGCCGCCCCTTTCCTGTTCCCTCCTGGGCTGAGCACTCGCCCTCGAGCACTGCTCCGTGATGGGTGTGGATTTATTGGAAATCCAGCAAGCCAAACTTTCGGAGATGTTTTTCCAGGGGCTGGGACCTGTGCCCTACCTGCTCCACCCTGAAAGCTTCTCGTGGCAGGCTCGGTGCTGCAGGGCAGAGCTGCCAGGGGAAGATGGGGGAACATGAGTGGGTCTGGGGCCTGACAGCATCCACAGCAAAGGACAGGTCTGAGGTTGTGCAGCCCCATTCTCTTTAAAACTTGCAAGAGGGGTCTGAGAAGTGCAAGCAGAGGTAGTGACAGGAGTTGTTTTTCTGATTTCTTTTAATAAGAACTAACAGCAGTTTGACTGAAAAAATTCTGTTTGCATTTCTCCTGGAAATCTGGAAGAGGGGGACTGGTGGAGATTTTGTCAATAGAAGAACCATGCAAATAAAGCTGACAAGTCAAGAGAGAAGGTTTTACCCAAGCCATTTGTGCTGAGTGCAGCCCCACACTGCCTTAGGAAAGTTGGGATATGAATCCCACCTGGGAGGTCCCCAGCACCAGGAAGGGGGAATGACCTGGTAATCGGGGCTTTTGCTGGTTTATTACCAGAGCAGCTGGGGGAGAGAGAAGCTGTTTGCAGTCAGATTGACCCTGCTAAGGGCAGAGAGCCCTCACACAGATGTCCTGTCTTGCTGCAATCCCTCCAGCACTGCCTGCTGGGACACACATGGTCACTTGGATAGATGCTATTCCTTGCTGGCACTAAACCTTGCCATGGAGAGGTGCTTTCAGGAGAGGAAAAGCAAAATGCCAGCTTTGCTGGATGAGACAGGAATAAGAAATCCAACCAGCCAAAGCTTTTGCTACCCTAGCCCGAAACGTCTGTGCCTCGTCCTCTGTTTTTCCTTTGAGGGCTGATTTCATGTTCCTTTGCTCATGGGCAAACCTGGTCACTGTGCCAGCTGCAGGCCTGCTGGAGAGAGCCTCGTTCTTCCTTTCCCCACCACTCCTCTTTGCCCTTGGTTCCCTCTTCCCCAGGAGGGGCCAGGAAGCTCCGGGCATCTGCCTGCCAGGAGTTTTGCTTCACTGACAGAACCCTCCACTTCTTTCATTAAAGACAGGAAGTGTTTTCCGGGTTGGAGGTGACTCTAGGTCCGCTTGTCTCAGGCTTTCTAGTGACTCATCTGTCTGCAACTGATACGATGCCGTCTGATGGATTTTTTAAAGCGCAGACAGCGTTATGTGTTGAGATATTGAGAGGCTGATTTCTGTTTTGACTGTTGTCATGTTGGCTTGTAAAACCTAAGGTATGTGTCACTTTTGGGGGCTAACCACTCATTCAGGGATTTTATTAATAGCTTCTATGCTCATGAATGAAAAAAAAAAGAAGGCAACTTGTTGAAATTGGAAGGAGTAGGAGGGAACTTCTCATTTTTTCCGGTCTGCTGTGAATTTCAAAGGCTTTCCCCAGAAAGAGAGGCAAGGAGGCTGAGCTTCCTTCTTCCTGAATGCAGCCTCTGCTGATCACAGCAGATCTGACTCTGGCTGTGTTATGCTACAGAATATACTGAGACTTATGAATGAAACCTGTTACACATTAACACGCTAAATATACACCCACAAAGGCTGGAGCTGTGTGGTAGTAGCTTCAAAGCTTAGCATTTAGAACAAAAAAACCCAGGGCTGTAGATTGTGTTTAAGTTCATAAAAGAGATAAAGGTAAGATGCAAGTTTAAGCATGGAAAAAATCAATTTAAAAGAATTACCTGAGACAATTTGAAAGTATTTCTCTAGCCCCTGACTATTAACTCTAACTCCAGAAGTAAATGATAACAAATATGCCATTTCTTTTAGAGGCATCTGTTTCTTTTTGTTTTAACTGCATTTACATGCCCTGACCCTTCTGTGATTATTCCTCACCTTTTTGAATAAAATGAACCAGTTAAGTAATTTGAGTGGCATTTACAAAAAGCCCCACAGATTCAGGAGCTGTGCAGCTTCCAGATGGGTGTTTTATCAAGCCTTTCAAGGATGGCCACATCTCATGTCCTTCATTGCTGATTTGGGGCATTTTTCACCAAGCACAGCATCTCTTCAGAGGTGATGAGCTTAGAGGGGAGAGGATTTGAACAGGACTGTCTTTTATCACCTGAGTAACCTCCAAGTTACAGCTGGAGGAGACATGTGCTAAGGGTGAGAAGGCTGGGAGGTGGAATAAAGCTTCAGCTCTGCCGCACCTGGTCCTGATCCAACCCAGTGAGAGATTCCCTCCAATCCAGTGGGCTGCAAATGACACCTGGAATCACTGGTCCCTAAGTGCCTCACCAAGAGATTGATAACTGTGTGTCAGAGGGACAGAGGATATGAATTAATTGGTGTTCAGACTGTGCATAAACAGAGCTGCAGGAACAGGCAGACAGGACTGCCTGAGCCATTCACTCACTAACAGATACTGGAGGGTAAACAAAGCATGGGAAAACAGGGAAACAGCTGAAATGGTGGAGGAACCCCCTGGAGATCCTTGCAGTTTAATGAGAGGGTGTTGCATTCCTCCCTCAAAACAGAAGCCCCTGAGACTGAAGTAACAGGAGAAAGCAGAATCCTGCTCTGGGAGTCTTAGGCAAAGAGGTGGAGGGGCCAGGTTATCCCTCTGGAATTTTTATTGACTCCAGCTGCTTTTCTCCAGGCTGATTCACCTCTGTCTCTAAGGAAACACGGGGAAGAAATGACGTTTCAAGCAATCTGGAGGGACTCACAATGTGCCTTCGGGGCCCTGGGTGTATAAACAGAAGAATGTGAGATCAATTACCTGTGCTGTTTAGGTTGGCTTTTCCCTCCCCTTCCTTTGCTGACCTGTAACAGAACTTGCATTGAGGTGATTCATGCCCCCAAATCCTCTTGGTTTCTATGGAGTTCTTTGCAAACACCATGGACACATGACAGGACCAAATCATGTGTGCGTGCCCTGAGAGGGTTATCAAGGAGTTGGTCATGGGCTACCATGAAGGTTTCTTAATTGTGTTTTCATTCACATTAGTTATTTGCAGTAATTAAGAGGATAAACATTTGCAAGTTACAGAAAGTGTATTTTGTGCAGTGATTCATGGTACCACAGAATGATAGAATGGTTTGGGTTCAAAGGAACGTTCAAAGGCCATCTAGTCCAACCCCCCTGCAATGAAATGAGCAGGGAAGCATGAAGACCATATAGACTGGAAAAGAGATTATTTTTCTGTGGGACTTTTAAAATGCCTTTCACTCAGGTGCTGTGAACAGGTACAGTGAAAGCACCTGGTTTCTTCACAAATACTGGTGCTAACAATATGTATTTTAACCACACAAAGACCAGAAATTCTCACAAATCAGTGTCATCCTGTTCATTTTAACAGTGATTTTGGTTTAAACAATCTACAGCCTTAGCTGCACTTTTCTTGACCAAACTAATTGGTCAAAAATTCTCCAGCTTCACCCAACTCTATTTACACACCCTCCCCTATCAGTAGGTTATGTGACAGAAGGCTCCAGAGGCCCAAAGCACTTACGAACAACTTCAGGTTTATTGTTAAAAAGCACATCCTAAGTCACCTAAAGAAATGATCAGCACCCAGAATAGGGCACTCAAGGTCTTGATTCAATGTGTTCACCAGATTTGCTGGTCCCAAGTACATCTTTAGTCTATACAGCCTCTGTAGCCTTTTAGTCAAATACACGTGATTTTCCAATTCAAAGGAAAATCTGCTTAGGAACTATGCAAAGTGCAACTTGTTCTCCCAGGACTGTGTCTCCCCACGAGAAAACAGGGGTGGGGTTATGGGGTATTAAGTAATTCCTGACCACGGCGTGACCTGGGCAAAACGAAGGTCAAAGGAAGGATTGTAAAGGACTCCCCAGGGCCCACACACGTCTGTAATTACAGTCACTGCTGGGGTTCATCCGTGTGGCACCTGGAGGAGTGGGTGGAAAGAGGAGCTGTTTGTCTGTAGATTGAGTTCCCGTTAATGGTTACCTGAAAGCAAACTTACACCTACTCAATGGGACATTGTCCTGTTGCCCACTTGCAGTGGAGGGCAGGTGACCTTTTATGCCTGGGTGGTGGAGGCCTAGAACTGGGAGTTGCCTGAGATGCTGGACAGAAAAATGCAGCCCCCTTTGGAATTTCTCAGCTCCTACTCTGTTGATTGGATTGTCTAGGAGGCCCTAAGACTAAGGGAATTTCCATTCCATAAAATTGATTTTCCACTTTGTGGAGTATGTGGATTCACTGCTTTAATCCCAAAGCAATACTCTGCCCTTTGCACCATGGAGTTGTGAGGGTAACTTGTGCTAAAGAGGGGCTCAGTTGGCCAGTGCAGGGTGAACCAGGTGATTATGGGAGCTGAAGTAACAGAATACTTTTATCTTCGAACTGTTCTATCTTCTAACTGTCCTGTCTTGACTTTACAGGTCTCATCCTTGATCATAGGTAGCCCCAGGGTAAATACACAGGGTCAAGACCAGCTCCTCTCCCACTGGTGATTTGATGGCCTCTGTTCAGCAACTGGAGCCACAACTTCCAGTCTGACCATTATAAGGACCAATAAACACCTTTGGGCTGAGCACAGTTTGGCCCCAGGTTAGTGGGAGGGAGGAGGCGGCCACCAAGGACATGAAGAAGGAGCCGGTTGCGGCTCACCTGGGCCCTGATCATGGCTCCTGCTTTGCAAACCACAGGTCATGCCACGGGCCATAATCTAAATGTCTTGGGCCAGCAGCACTGGGGAGCTCAATTTCATCTCTGCCCGTCCCAGCACTCCTGCCAGAGCAGAGCTGCAGAATCCTGAGCTGCACCATGCTGGTTTTGCATGAATTATAATTTCTTATATTAGAAAAATTATCTGTAAAAGCAGAAGGAAAAGCCCCTCCAGCAAATAGTCCCAGTTAAACAAACATGTAAATTTATGGTAAGCCCTAGGAACTACTGAGAAATGTCTACTAAGGCCCATAAATGTGCTGGCTTTTAGTCTCAGGCTTAATTATCCTGTGCTGCTTTGCTGGATGCTTCCAATGTGCAGAGAAAATACATCAGAGCTGGATATAACAGCTGCTCATGTCCTACAAAGATTCATCCTTTTGGGAAAGGATATGTATTTAATAATTCTGAACAGTCTGGCTTGTGTTGATAGCTGGCTTTCATTTATTCGGTAGGATCCCATAATTCCTTCAGATCAAATCTGAGACCAAGCAAAGTGTGAGCACTTCTGTAGATGTGAATTTGTAAACAAAATTGCAGTACTGCTAATTTTTGATTAATCCTGACTCCTCCTTGAATACAAGTCTTTATAGCAGGGTAGGAAGTAAAGCTGCTTCACCATAAATCCCAAAAGAAATCTAAAAGTTGTTTGTTTTTTTTTTTTTCCCTATGAAACTGTGTATTTTAAAGTCTGGTTTAATTTACTTTTTTTTTTTCCCCCCTCTTTAGTTCACATCTTTGAGAAATGTCAAGTTTTCTGTTCTTATTGCACTTTCTCACAACTTCCCCTCTGGAGATTTAAGAATCTGAGATATTTATAAGCTCAAATACTCTGATTTTATTGGTCCTTCAAAAGCTCCATGTATGGCTCAGCCTTACAGCCTGCTCATGTCCTTCTCCATGGTTTAAACAAGACTGTTAAAGAACGAAACCTCTAAGGACAAAATCCCCCAAGGGTCATTTATCAGACATTTGGCAGACTAAGTAGCAGCTCTGATAATGCTTCTGATGGGCCGAATGAAAGATCTATAATCCTTTCCTATAGCAAATGGAGGCAAATCTGGATCTATTCCTCCTAGCAACCAATAATTTGACATAAATTACACAGTAACTGCTTAGCAGTGTTGGGAGGGTGGTGGTGGGTTTTTTTCTTTGCCCTCAAGATGAACTTCATTTTGCTGCCAAATCCATTTCATTGTAAAGAAATTTGCTTTCTAAACTAGTTACCCCCAGGGATGGAGATTGTGTGGAAACGAAGCCAAATCCAATTGCTTGGCTATCTGTATTGGTTGGATGTAAGTTAGCAAACAGTATCGCTCTTTGCATCTCCTATTTACTAAGCCCTTTATTTACTGGCTCCAGGCTGCATTCCTGGGAGCCTGTCAAGCTGTTAAAACTCGTGGAGTCTGTTGGAGAGCTGGGGGGAGGCTCCCAACTTAATGTGTCCTGTAGCCCCTTGGGAATTTCTCTTTCCAGGCTGGTGCAGGGGGAATTCCGTCGGCAGTTCTGGGTGGGGGCTCGAGCCCTCACATGCCACTTGTGATCTGGTCCTAAGGCTTTGCTGGCTGAAGCCGTGGCTTGGAGTGGATATCTGATACCCAGATACGTGGATATCTGATGGAAATCACAGTCTGTCCCTGAGGAAACCTCCGAAAACGTGTCAAAGTTGTAGTTGCTGGACATGGTTGTGGACTAAACCTTCTTTTTCCCAACAGCGATGAAAAACACTGGGTGCAGGGTGGGTGGATGGGTTTGCTGCTGGCTTTGAACCCATGAGATCCAAATTCCAAGGAGTCTGTGAGTGATACTCTTCTGTGGATAAAGCCTTTGCTTTACGAGTGTTGCCTGTCCCTACACTCTTTCTTTAGATCATGGCAGCAGGGTACAGGATGGTCTTTTCTGCCTTTGAAAATCCTCGTTTTCCAGCCTCTCCGCTATCACTACCAGCTCCCAAGCTAACCACACCAGAAAGTGTAAGTGTGGAGCTCAAAATCCCCCAAAAAACACAGTCCAAAAGGGGAAAAATATGTTCTCTCAGCCAATCAGAGTGTGGACTGAAGAATGAGTCACGTCTGATGTATTTAAAAATATATGACCTATTCCTGTAATGTAAAACATGGCCACAGCTCGCTGTTCTAATACAGTGGAAATTCCATATTTATTCTCATGAAGCCTATCTGTTATGTTATCCAATTGAGTTACTTGGAAACAGCAATTGCTCCAGTGTTTTAACAGGGTACTGTAACCAAACTTTCCTTTGTGAATTCACTGTAGGCTTGTCTTGACAATCCACGGAGATGATGTAACCAGAAAACAGCCCATTAATCTCATCTGAAGCTTTAAATTCCAAGGTGCAATAAATCAAGTTTAAATGAGTTTCCACTGAACAAAAGTAAGGGGGCTTTACTAAAAACTTTCATTTTAAGTGAGGGTTTCTTTTACTGCATGTTATTATATAATTCCTTAAGCGGCAGCTAAAGGGGGAGGGCACTGATAAGTCTTTTTACTTCTGCATTCTTGTAAGGTAGTTTAACAGATGCCGAAGGTGCTGAAGCACAAAAAAAAAAAAAACAAGGCAGCTAAAGGGGGAGGGCACTGATAAGTCTTTTTACTTCTGCATTCTTGTAAGGTAGTTTAACAGATGCCGAAGGTGCTGAAGCACAACAAAAAAAAAAACAAACAAGGAAGGGGTGAATTTAGCATCATGCTCTTGTGGGAAGTCCATGCAGCATTTATTCCTTCACGGCCTATGGACAAGGCTGAGTTGGTGACTCTGCAGAAGTTTTTGGCTGTGTCTCCCTGTCTGTACATGGATCCGTGCTCCCCCAAGCCTCCTCCCTGTTCTCCCGGCTGTCCTGACACGGATGGCTGTGCACAGACAGTGTCAGCAGGGAGAGGAGGGGAGGTCTGAAAAGCTGGGGCTCCGCACAAGAACAGTGCTCTGGCTTTTAGTGAAGTTTCCTTACAACTTCTCCCTACCTGCCAGCTCCTGCCTGCTGTAGGATACAGAGGCTCTAGGATTACTAATGCCTGTACCAGAGCCTACAGTCAAAGTCCCATCAGAACTGCAAAAGAAACAGGAGGCCCTGCGAGGGGAAGCAGAGAAGGGGGGGGGAAGTGCATTTATGTCGTCGTTGTATTGTCTCTGAGATTTTTTTGATGCAAAGTCTGTAAGCACAAATGGTGTGGGAGCAGGGCTTGGCTGCCTGACCCAGTGCTTCCTAAAGATGACTGGAACAGTTCTCTTGGCTTCAGCGTGCCTTTAATTCTTTAGGCATTTTTAAGAAATTCCCCAAACTGTATTCAAAAGCCAGAGCCACATCTTGGTGTTTCAGTTCCTTTTTCTCATGAAGTCCATTCTCAGAATGACCTAGGGCAGGGTGGCGAAGAGAAGAATTCAGTAAAGCCAAGCAGGGTCATTTTGCCTGGAGCTGTTGGGAAATATCTGTTCCAGCACTGGAGTGCCCTTGGATGGGTGGCAAAGGGCTGGAGCAGCAGCCTTTTCCCCTGGGTCAGCTGGAGCTGGAGCAGAATGTTCCCAGTGAAAGCGGAAGGAAACTTTCCTGCATAAGTGGCTTGTCTGCGACGTACAAAGCTACTTGGTGACCTTTTAATGCCTGAATTCTCCTGTGCAAAGTGCAGACACTGGTGTTTTCTCACCTCGAAGCAGAATGAATCAACACAGTTTGAGAGATGCCCAGATGCCATCAGCACCAGGGAAGTGTTTTTGGACCTGCTGCCAGCCCAGGAGTCCTTCCGTGGGATGTGATTCTGGCATGCCTGGCACGGGGATGGTACTGGCCTCAGGGAAGCAAGAAACACACAGGGATTAGGATCTGTTATTTGGACACATTTCTCCTGCACAACACTGTGAGGCTCTGTGGGTACGGCTGTGACTGTCCAAGGGTTCCCCTTACCTGTGTTACTCATTTCCAGCAGTGACTTTGTGTTTCCATGAGTAACTTTATACCTTCTTGGCTTCTACATATTTGCGTTTCACACAAAGAATAAAGGGAGGGGAGGGCTCCTTTGCTATGGAGGCCAATATCCCCAGCAGCCACCAGATTTCTCCCTATCTCATCATCTCTCCAAGAGGGTTTAGCTCTGGTGGCAGGGCCAGGTGAGCCACAGAAGAGTCAGTGGAGCTGCCAAGGCTCCTTCCTCAAGCACAGAGCTCCTCTTCCCATCTCCACGTGGCTGAGCTTGTGTACGAGTGTCCACCCCCGATGCTCACCAAGCACTGTGGGAATTGGGCTCTTCCCACTCTCCAGGAGTTCTGTGGAGACCTGTGCGGAGCCTGGTGAAATAACAGGAAATGCTTCTGACCATTCTCAGGAGTTCGTGACTGAGGAAAACCAAACAATAATAATAATAATAAAAAACAATAATAATAATGATAAATGAGAATAATAAATGTCTTGGGTCGCTTTTCACTGGATGGAGCAAATAAAGGGCATTGGTGGAGCAACAGGAGGGCATTTTCCTTTCTGCCAGGCTGATGCTACTAAGCAGGCATGGAGTATAAGGACAAGACCATAAAGCTGATACTTGTATACAGAACTCTTCCTCTTCAGAAAATCCAGGTGAAATCAGTAGAGTTTCTTACCTATTTAAGCAGGAATCTGAGTCTGAATGACCTGTGGGTTTTGCAGAGTGACAACAGGGAAAAGGAATTGTGTTACCACGTTCCTTCTGCACTCATGAGATTAAATACACGTTTGAAGGGGACACTGGAGTCTCTTTCTTAGGAGATACTCAACAGCTGTTTGGACACAATCTTGAGTAACATGCCCTTGAGTAACAGGCCCTGCTTGAGCAGGGAGTGTGGACTAGATGACCTCCCTTCCAATATTGCCCATTCTGGCAAAATCACAAGTCTGTTCCTCGCTAAGTTCAAATATTTGTTCTTGAAAATTATGTCCCAAGTCAGTCACAAACTATTGAGCCTGGTGGTGGTGGCTTAGGTCGAAAAGAAAGTTATTTCCCACCCACAGAGAAGTTATAACAGAGCTTCGCTGTCTTGGTAATGGAAGAGATGAAGATGTACAAGCAAAGGGGTCCTTTCTGGCCTTAGGAAAATATTTGAATCCACAAATTTCCCCTGGCCTGAGCAAAGCTCTTGCTGAACTGAGGAAGAGCTGAAGCTCACAACAGTTGGCTGCAGCAGACCTTGCTCTAAGTAGATTTAGTACGAAATAGCACGAACGGGAAATGTTTGCTGATCAAATATGGCCTAGGTGCAGAGAGCTCTCCAGCAGGGGAACAGTTCAGCTGCCTACCTTACCATATGATCCTTTTACTTAAAACCATAGCAGTGGGCTTCTATTCCCTCCCAGAAAATATTTTGAGTCAGCTTGAGAAACAATAGGTTTGCTAGTGTGGGTTCTTTTAAGCTAACTAAAGGCCTATGCAAAGGCATGTCTTCTTTCGAAAGGTATTTAGTGATACATTCAGCAGAGGAATTCTCTTGGGAAGTCTAGATTTCCACAACAAGAAATTCTCCTCCTTTTCCTAGCTCTAGGACAACTGCTTTTTGTCATTCTTTTGCCTCGTCTGGCACTGTTGCTTTTTCCTTTACTGATACGGTGTTTTCCAACAGTAAGCACCCAGGATAGGCCAACAGATGCAAAATCATTGTCTTTGCTTTTCTTTTGAGTCCTTATCAAGGCTGAAAACTTTTCTATTAAGGTGCCTTCATATTTAATTTCCCCTTTCCCCCTCGTAAACGCTTCCCTGATTTATTCCTTTTTACTCACAAGTGAGAATTCGCCACTGGCCATCTCTCACTGCCTCTCCATCCCCTCTCTTGGAGTAAGGAGAGAACAAGGAGGGAATCGAGGCACACGTCAATGGTCTTGCAGCCTCAGCACAGCAAGAGGCTCAGTGAGTCAGCCTTGAGTCAGGATCACCAGCACCAGTCTGGCTAAAGAGGCCTCACTTAGCAGCCTCTGAGTGGGAGGGATTTGCACAGCCTTGAGTAAATATCCAGACTCCTAAAAGCCCACCACCTCTGAGCTCAAAACCATGTCCTGGAATAAAGATTGAGTCCTGTATTCTAAATGTAAGGTCAGGGGAAGCATCAGTTTCAGGCAAAGAAGATTAATAGAAGAGCTTAATTTGTTCCTTTGATCATCATGATGAAGTGCAGGGTATGAATAGAAAGATGTGCAGGCTTTTTGATCCCAGCTTCATAAAATTCTGCAGGAATTTTATGCCTCCTCAGGACGATTTCTGTATGCTGTTAGGCTTCTGGGACCCTTGGGCCATTGCACCCTTGCATTTAATGGAAAATGCAAGGGAGTGCAATGAATGAATGCAGATTCTCTCACACTCTGAATTTATAGAAGCTTGCAGATTTTTCCCTTATTGTAAGGACCTCCCCATCTCCCAGGTTCCCTGACAACAACCCACAAAAAGCCTACAACCTCAAAAGAGATATCAGCTCTCTTCCCGGGATAGGGAAAAGCAATGTTTACCCATGTATGCTCATTTTCAGGATGGAATGTGATAAGAGAGAGATCTCATATTTCTCTTTCTCTTGGTCACCGAGTGTCGAGTGGTTCATGGGCAAGAAGGTCAATGGCTTGAAGCAGCACAAGTGTGGCCACAGGCCCAGGGCAGTGCCTGTCCCTGATGCTGGGCACTGTGAGGCTCCTCAAATCCTGTGTCCAATTTTGGGCCCCCCACAACAAGAAAGACATTGAGGGGCAGGAGTGTGTCCAGGGAAGGGAACCGAGCAGGGGAAGGGTCTGGAGGACCAGGAGCAGCTGAGGGAGCTGGGGAGGCTCAGCCTGGAGAAAAGGAGGCTTGGGGGGGACCTTGTGGCTCTGCACAGCTCCCTGACAGGAGGGGGCAGCCGGGGGGGGGGTTGGGCTCTGCTCCCAGGGAACAGGGACAGGAGGAGAGGAAATGGCCTCAAGCTGTGCCAGGGGAGGTTCAGGTTGGATATTAGGAAAAAATTCTTAGTCAGAAAGTTGTTTCTGTATCTCAGGGAACAGCGGGAGAGCCATTATCCATTATCATGAACTGTGGATGCCATTTCATGCCACCCACAAGTGCAGAGCTGCAAAGCCCAGCACTGAGCTGAGAGGAATCCTGGAGAAAGCACAGATTTGTGTCTGAGCACCCTGTGAGGGTGCAGGTGGAGGGGTCTTGCTTCTGGTCTTGTTCAGTGCTGGATGTATAGCTCCTGCTACATCAGGGCCTGCCGGTGAGTGTTGCTTGGACAGCCACAGCCTGTGGAGGAGATGAGTAGCAGGAATGGTGGTTTTGTTCCTTTCCCTCTGCATTTTCCCTGTTTTCTTTCTTTTTCCTCTCATTAACCTTGGAGAAGGTCTAGAGAACGTGAGCCAGTGGGACCAATCTCCCTTGTGAGACTTCCAGTGAACATGTCCACCTTAGCACAGCTCAACAGGCTGCAGAAGCCCCAGCGTCTGGGATGAGAGGTTGGTGGTGGGATGTTGGGTCTTGGGCAAATCCTAATCCAGGTGAATTGACTGGGGCACTGTTTGTTTTACTCCAACGAGAAAAATCTATGGCTGTCTAGCATAGTGGAAAATTACAGAGAATAAACAAAAATGTCCGAAGGGTCAGAAACCTCTTCTGATGTAGGGCCAGGGAAACCTCAAGGTTTGGAGGAAGCTGTGCTGGTGATTCAGGGAGTGGTATTCTTCACTTTGAGTCAGTGCTGAACCCACGCCTGCCTATGACCACATCTGAAATACGGCTCCTCCGATAGCATCGTGCCCACGAGCACTGTGCTGGAGGGCTGGCTTGTTGCTGGATTTTTCTTGGAAAACTCCCATCCAGGAAGAGTTCAGCCTTGAGCAAGGTAGCCGATGAAAGCTGGCAGAGTCACAGCAAAGGCTTTGTAGCTTTGCTTGAGCAAGCAGAGGGATTCAGAGGTATTAGCTCAGATCCTCTATTAGTAAAACTCAGTGTGATTCTAGCTGGATTGCAACTGCAAACATCAATGGCCCAGCTCTGCCGAGCAAGTGGGAGAGAGGAGCAGACCTGTTACCCCCAATAGCTGCAAAAAAGGTCCCTGGTGCTTCTAGAACCAACAAATGAGGGAGACCTTCCGTGCAGCGAGGCTTTAATGTCTCCTTACAGATGAAGAACCTCTTGAAAAGGCAGCTGATGTGGGAATGTGTGAGAGTGATAACGCCTAAGGAAACACATTTAATAGTAACATTCCATCACTCGATACTGGAATGGTAAAATGGCAAACAGCTGAGGAGATGTTTTCCATAAAAGTGAATACACCAAAAATACTGGGGCTGGTTCTGTTAATTAACGCTTTATAAAGCACTGGGTTGATGGAGATGTAGTTCAGTGGGTGTCTGTGGTGTGGAAGATAAATTATGGTTAAGTGTTTTCCTGGATTAGTTTGAGATTGTAGAACCCACAAGAAATTCTGGAGCTGTAAGAGCACTTAAACCTGTCTTACTCCATGTTAGCCAGAGCTCCTAAAATAGAGAGACCTATGCAATTGTTGGCTTGTGTAGCTGCAGCTTAAATAAAACCCTTGAACTTGGTAGCATTACCTTTGGGTGGCACTTGACTTCGGTCAGATACTCACATACGTGTGGATTTGCATAGAAATGAGGGGAAGGCAGGAGAGGGAGGCAGAAGGGGAATTCATACTGCCTCTGGATTATAATTTACTTCCTCCTGCATGACCAAAGCCCCTTGGTGACACCTGAGCAGAGTCTGCAGAGTTAATTTGCACCGGGCCACTCTGTAAACACTTCCCAGAGCGATGATCCTCGGCTGAGGAACAGGGATCCCTTCTGCAGAGTCCCAGTCTGAATTCAGAGCGGATACTCTGCCACTGAAGTGAAGAGAAGCAGCTTCACAGATTCATCCAGCCACGGAATTTCCAAAGCCACAGTGACAGATGTGGTGATGGTCAGAGCGGGTTCAGCTATACAAATGTGGGAGCATGCTGAAATGGAGAATAGTTTGCTCTTTCTCCGCTGACAGCTTTTGACAGAAACCATTTCTCTTATTCCCAGATCCACCCGTGAATATTATGAGCTCAGAAACGAGGCCTGCAGCCAAACCATTCTTGGTATTGGTTTTGCTAAAGCAAACAAAAAACAAGTGATGAGGTCTGTCCATCTGTTTTAACCCATTTCTAATTATAGCTGTTTTCTCAATACAATCAATTCCTTCTGTTGCTCTGGTGGGATCACTTAGGTGGTCAGCAGGAGCCAATGGCTCTGGCTGAGCCAAAATCCAAAGAACCTGTATTTCAATCTCTATTATGAAGCAGTGATGGTTCCCAGCTGGACAGTAGCAGTGGGATCAGGGGCTGAAACTCCTTCCTTAGTCCCCATCACTGTGTCAGTACCTTTGCTAAGCTTGTCAGAATCACAGAATCACAGGATGGTTTGGTTTGGAAAGGACCTTAAAGCTCATCTCGTTCCACTCCCTGCCGTGGGCAGGGACATCTTCCACTAGACCAGGTCACTCCAAGCCCTGTCCAACCTGGCCTTGGACACTTCCAGGGATGGGGCAGCCACAGCTTCTCTGGGCACCCTGTGCCAGGGCCTCCCCACCCCCACAGGGAACAATTTCTTTTGCTAATATCTGATCTAAACCTACTCTCTGTCAGTTCTAAGTCATTCCCCCTTGTCCAGGCCCTTGCAAACGGTCTCTCTCCATCTTTCTTTTTTGGCTCCTTCAGATACTTTAGAGAAGGGACTGGGTAATGCAGGAGAGGGAGAAGGAGCCTTGCTGGAGGAGCAGGCAGAGGAGTAAGGAGAGCAGCTCACCTTGCAGGTGCAGCATGTAGGTGTCATTGTGCTGCACCAGCGTTCTGCCATATTCAGTGAGGGGGATGCTCTGGACAGATGGAAAGTATTGTCTGCAAGCTGCTGTCCACAGCTTCCCTGTGAGTCAGTGCAGAGGCAGCCGATAATCCAAGTATGCTGAGAAGCTGGGCTACTTATTCTGGTAATACTGAAACTGTAGGAGGGGAAAATTCAGTGGAAGAGAGAGAATGAAAGTTTTAACTTGCTGATGGTGATTTTTGGTAATAATTACTTAAAATTATGGTGTATTTTCATTAAATCTAGTCAAAACACCAGAAAGAAAAAAAAATTCAAATATTTGCATGGATTGCATGAACACTTTTTGGCTAAATGGTTCAGATTTCCTCACATTGACTGAAAGCAAAAATCAGACTTGGTCAAGCATTCTTTTGCGTTTGTCCCTTAATGACAAAGGTCTTTTGAGAATAATCTCTGACCAGGTCTATTTTCATGCTAATGCCCTCTGCAGCAGACAGCAGCTCTTTCTGTTGCTTTCCCTTCAGTTAAAAATTAAGCTTCTGGGCAGGATCCTGCTTTTGCAGACACAGACAACCCGACCCCTGTAACTTGCTTGAGCAGAACAGCCAATTCCACCATAAATAATTTGCAGAAATGTGTGTAGTTTGTTTGGGTTCTGTGAAGTATTTTTGTGTTTGGGTTGTACTTTTTTTTCCTGCAAACATCCTTTTTTCCCCCTTAGTAATTATGTTATAAGCATTTAACTGGGTAAGCAGTGCCAATGAAAACCCTTCTAAAATATCCATTTTCGTGGTCATCTTGCCGGCAGGACTTAAACTTAATGACTCATGTGAATCTGTGTTCCTGTCTCGCAGCGGGAGCTCATAAATCCTGGCGGAGTAGCTGCCGCTGGACGGCACTAGGAAAGATGGAGGAAATGAGCTCCCTTGGGGCTCCTGGTGGATGGAGGACACACAAGTCACAAGGCTGCAGGAAGCTGGGCAGAGCTGAGGGACGCTGGTGGTCCTCCAGCTGTTGGGCACATCTGCAGCTGGAGGCACTGCAGCGCTCTCTGCTCGCTTCCCCCCGTGCCGGTGCCGCCTGCCACCGAAAATGCCCTCGAGTTTGCGTTGGCAGGAATGAGCTGGAGTCTCTTCCTGAAGGACATGCCACCACAAGACCTCAGGACACCAAAATGCCTGCGGTCTCTCACCCCCTTCCACTAACACATTTTAGTTTGTGAGGGTTTGGATGTTTCCTGCTCACCACCTTGTTTTGTTAGGTCGGCCTAAAGGTTGTGGTGAGTGTGGAAAGGATGTGCTGCAGATTTTAGCTGGGCTACACCTCTGCTGGGCTTCTCTGGGATTTGTGGGGAGTGATCTCAGTGCCCCAGCTGCTCTCCAGTCCAGGGGAGATAAGTGACGTCCACATGCCATTCTAGAAGCACTGTCGAGGGAGTGATTTATTGAGTGCAGCTCTTTCACGAATGATGACATTTACACAAAGTATCAGTGAGAAGCTCAAATAGGGGGTTGGGGTCCCAGTTTGTGGAGCATAGGAATTCTTTATGCAAGGAGATGGCTTATGCTGTCAGTGTGTTACAAGGGGTAGCAGATGAACCCAGCCAGATGCAGAAGCCCAGTTAACAGTGGGAGCATGACTAACGTGTCTGCCGTCGTTTATTCCTGTCAGAGCTGAGGCAGCTGCACAGAGGAGGGAGTTAGGTCATCCCTCACATCCTTATCCCACTGGGGAGATGGGAAGGATCCCCTGGGAGACAAAGGTTCTCATAACATCCAAGTGCTCAGGTCACTCTTAGTTATAGGATGGCCAAAGAAGCTTCTGAAAGTTATTTTAATAGAATATCTTCAGGTCCTGCGGTGATCAGCCTCAGTGTTTAGGGTTATCTTCTTTTCTATCAACAGCTTGCGGGGCCTCTGCCTGCCACTTATCCACGGTGCATCAATTTAACTCTCATTTCAAAAAGAACAAACTCTTCCTCCCTTCCTTCCCCAAATATGTCCCCAAAGAGAAGCTGAGTGACTCTTCCTTTAATATGAGACATCTGGTCTCTGGGATCTACAGCAAAATCAAAGAACGCATGAAAAAATTTGGGTGGAAAAACATCCCAGCTTTTATTATCAAGTCCCACAGAAATGCCTCCCACAGAGCTGCATGAGAAAAGTGAGACTAGAGCTGATAAACAGCCCCCAGACCAGCAATTCATCCCCTCCATTTCCCTTTTGCCTTACAATATTCCTTGCACCTCCCCAAACCATCATCTGCTTAGCTAAGGTGGAATATTGGTTTTCATCCCCTACGAAGGATCCTTCAGTGGTAACTCAGATAATTTTGCACCACGTGTAGTTGATCAGAAGTGCTCTGGCCTGTCGGCTCTTTAGCCAAAGAATCAGACTTTTAAAAAAGTAAATGTTGCTTGTTTAACCAGAAGACTGTGAACTACGGAAAAAGGTCCATGGAAAACTTTTACCTTTAAGATGAGCACTGAAGAAATCTCGACATGCTTCTGGTTTGCAACCCAAACCACTTCAGTTTTTTTATCTGGAAACAATGCTGTGCTAATTCATGGGAACTCTTAACACACTTGCCCTCTAGCACCAAGCTATGCCACATTCCCTGGATGCCTTCCCATCATGTCTTTTCTTGGGGTAGGATGCAGACGTTTCCCTGAGCCAGTGATTTCGGTTCTAGCTGAAGTAGCCAAGTTTACAGATTTCTGCCCCAAGGTTTGAATGCTCCCTGGGCCTGTTGCTGAAACCACAGGTAAGCAATGAGGCACGTCACAAGATGATTTCACTTTCTCCTGCCTGCCTGTGGTATTCATTGCCTAGCTCAGATCTGCAGCTATGGGCTCATCATTAGAAGAATAATGGAGAGAATGTGACTCTCAGTCACTTTTGGAATCTCTGCATCGTGAGTTGGCTTGGCATTCGTCCTGACTCTTAGCACAAATTACAGCAGCCCGAGGCTTGGTTTAAATTTGTACCAAAGATGGCTCGGGCCTGACTTCAGGACTTAAACCAGACTCCTACACACAAACCAGGTGCGAGGCCACACGTGTTACAGAAACTTTTCCTATGCTAACAGAGAAACGTGTCCAGCCTGCCTGGGTGAGAATTATTGTCCCTCAAACCAAGCCTGGCCTCAGCTGGGTGTCAAAGTACAGGGTGCTGAGTTTGTCTTGGAAAGGTTATCTCAGTGTTTAAAGGGGCGTGAATTGGTCCCCTGACCCTGGCTGGGAAAGGTGGATAATTGAAAATTCTCATCTGTGCTCCTTCGGGAAACCCTGAGGGTTAAATACAATGTGAAGTTAAACATAGCAGAGTCGGGTCTAAATAGAGCTCTGAACTTCAGCTCCTGGCCCAGACAAATTAAAGTGAGGATGAGAACAGCTCTGTGTGGCTTTGACTGATTACTGACAGGAAAGGGATAACATAGGAGTGCCTTCTTTAGTAATTTCAGGAGGCAGAGGATGGATATTCAGCATGAGATGAGGAGAAAAAAAGGAAAACTTCTGATGTAAGGATCCTCTGCTGGACTCTGGATCACAAGAAGCCTCTGAGGGGCAGAAAGCTCAAGGAACTTACTGGAGCAGCTGAGCAATCTGAACAGTGGGAGCATTGGCAGCAAACAGCAAGACCCATGTCAGGGTGAGGGACAAATTATTACTGGAATCAGAAGCTCTAGAAAAGATTGGGTTTGTACCATGTTATTATAACTTCTAACGTGCCAAAAGCAGTGGTTATGATCCAAACCTCCAGCTCTTTCCAACAGTTACCATAGCTCAGAGACAGCTGTTGGAGAAAGGAAGGATAACCCCACTGAGTTTTTGGGTGGAGCCATGTGGATTTGTGACACCCTTATTAATACTTTCCCCATGCACAGTGGTTCCAGATAGGCTCTGAAGATTGCTGGCTGTGTGCTACGCCATGTAGAGTGGGTGACTTTCAAGACACCATCCTTCACAGGCACATGTTAAAAAATGAGCCATATTGGACACAGGAAGGGCCCATTCCTTAGGAAAGTTTGGGATCCACTCAGCAGTAGCACTGGCAAAGAGCAGACACCAAGGAGGATGTGCCTGCCCTCAGTTAAGGATGCAGTACTGGGAAGTATGGTGAGGAACATTGCAGAAACTTAGGGAGTGTCTGCTGAGGGTTCACCCGTGCCTGAGCGAGGTGATCACTCTGAATTTCAGAACTTCTCAGAGAGTCAGGATACCTCACAGCATATCAGCACTGGTGGATCAGAAGTAACTTGGAGCCATTCTCACCGTATTTGGTGGATCCCCATGGACTGTAATGCTATTTTTGATATTAAATACCAAAAAATGGGAGAGCCTTGCTCTTTTATAACCGAAACCTGGAACTGAAAGACTTGCCAGCCTGGAGGGATGTCACGGTCCATCCTGCATCCAGGAGAGGGCAGAGGTAGACATGGAAGCTTCCAAGGCTATTTTGGCAGTGGCTGTCACCAGCTCTAAGCTGGTGCCTCTTCCCTGGTGGTTGGTGCAGGCCCATGGCTTTCATCACGTGGAACTGGGGCTCTCACAGCCTCCTGTGCAGGCCAGGCCCATTCAAAACCCCTTCATACTGATTCAAAATTGAAAAGGAAACGTGATTCACTGTAGCTTGAAATCCTGAGGGACTTTCCACTGATTTCAGCACCCGAAGCAGGAGACAGGGCACACCCTGCTCAGGGAGGTCCTTCAGGGCAGAGACAGGGCAGCGACAGGGCAGCGACAGGGCAGCGACAGGGCAGCGTTGCCACTCACTTCCTTCCCCACCACGTTTCCCTGGAAGCATAATCTTGGACCCTCTTAGAAACCTCTTGAGTATGTGATGAGAGTTCCTCTCCTGAGTCTACTGCTCTACCCCATAGGAGAGTAAAGATTGGGGGAAACAATGGATGTTTTTCCATGTGTTGTTTTTGGAAAGTTTTTATTATTTCTCCCACTCTTCCAGTACAGATATGAGTCTGGACCAGACCCAAACTTCCTTTTCTCCTGCTCTTTAACCACCCCCTCCCCATGAACTGCCATCGTCAGGAACCTCTCAGACATCAGTGACTCATCTTATGGGTCCTACTCTGATTACAAATGTTATTTGCAGTTGTTCCTGGATTGCTGTAATGGAAAGATTTGGACATGACCAATGCAGTGCTCTTCATACAAGAGCATGTAATATTTCCAAATAGTAGTTGCTGTCTTTCCATTTAAATGGGAAATACAGAAAGAGGGGGAACCGGGATTGTGGCAACAAGGAGATGCCCAAAGCAAAATGTTTCTGGTAAGTGTGACTCACAAGAGTCAAAATACTTGTTAACTGCTGGCCAGCTGAGCAAGAAGAGGGAAAGAAGATAAACAGGACAACACAACAGCATCACTGCAAAGTTTCCAGTCTTCCTGCCCAGTCTCTGAACACTACTTTCCAAATGTCTTTCCCTCTTTTACGGCTTATTGGCAAGGACAGCAGGTGCTTCAATAGGATCCTTTCATATTATATTTTCCAAGAAGGTATGTTTTATTGGATTCTCTGGGATTCAAGTAAAATCCAAATAAAACTGAGAATAGTAACAGCTTAACTTGACTACAGCTCTGGTAATGATATCCTGATTGCCTGTAAGTCTTTAACAGCATCTGCCTTCATTTTCACTCCTAAGGTACACACATATATGCACCTGAAACTTTTAATAATCAGGGGTTGCAAGTCCAGATTAGGCCAACAGTTCCCAGAGCTGGTTTCTTGTTTACCAGAGCGTGTTGATGCTCTGGGCATCAGAGAAATGTGTAGAAAGCCCTTTATGAACCAGTTCTCAAGATATTCTGCTTCAGAAAAATATTTCAGCCTGCAGTATTTAAAGGTCAGCTTCAACCTGAATTATGTATTATAACTTTTCCAAGTGCCTCTGCTTGATTTAGATAACTCTGGATATAGCTGTCATCCGTAATTTCCTTCTGTCCCTGCTGAGCTGTCAGGCTCATGTTCCTCGGCCGCAGGGACTGGCCATGCCCTGCAGGGAAAAATGGGCAGTTTCCCCACAGAAATGGGGATTAACTGCTAGAAATGAGTATCTTTTGTGCTTGAGGGAAGCTGGGAGCAGTTCACTCATCCTGTGGGGGATGTTCCCAGTGCAGAGATGCCTGCATAGGAAGACGAGGTTCATCCTACCCACAGCTGTACCAGAATGCTTTGTGGAAAGCAGGGTAGTGCTATGGTGGAACAAAATACTGTCTCTCGTCCTCCCAACAACAGACAACAGCATTTTCTCTGAAAAAAAACGCAGCCAAATGTTTTTCTACCATCAGAAAAAAAAGATTTTCTGCTTGGTCTCCAGTACTGGCAGTATCAGAAACACATTTTCCTTTCTTCTTTTTTCTTTCTTTTTTTTTTTTTCCCCCTGGCATGACTGGGACAGCTCATGACATCTTAGAAATGTGGGTGCTAAAAATATAAAGTTTTATGAACTGTTCCTTAACACAGGATGAGTTTCCACTGTAGTTTTAGCCTGAGTTTGAACCCTGACTTCAGTCTCCCCACACAGCGAAGCCTTGTGGGGGTGGTTTGAGCCAAAGTGAATTCAGCAGAGGGTATAGATAAGAAAAGGATGTTTCACTCGAGTTCAAATCACCCACTCACAAGTGCTGTTTGCTCTCCACTTCCTTTCCACACGTGGTTCTCCATAACTGTGTTACACATTAGGATGTTCACCTATGCACCTGTGCAAAAGGGGTAGAAATAATTATTTTATTTTTATTTTTCTCTGTGTTGTAGATAACCAAAATGAAAGAATATGGGACACGAAGAATTTTTACTCAAAGTTCAAGTCAAATGGCAAATCATACTGATAGATGTCATCAAAATCATGACCTTATCTGATGTCTAAAACTCAGTATAGAAATTCAAAACTGGGTAGAAGTTAGAAAAAAGTTTATGGTTTTGGTTGTGGTTTACCTTGATACATTTTTTATTAGGAAACTTGGAACGTGTTTTTTAAGAAGAAAGAGTTATCTGCAGGGATCTGCTTAGCAGAGATGAGATTGCAAGTGAATTTGGCAAGTTCAGAGTCCAGTATTAAGTCCTGCATCATGGCTGCAAGGAAAAACAATGTGGTGCCTCTGACGGGCCCTGCAGACACACAACCTGAGAGCAGAACTGGAGGCTGTTCTCATTTTAGTGGCTTCTCATCCTGTCTATAGCACAGGGGCAATTAATTAATTAGCATAGCCTGAGATTTGCTAAAATCTAAGCTATTGGGGCCAAAGTTCTCCGTAGGAAATATCTGTGGTGCTCACCCTGGGCGTTAGTCAGAGTAAGAATGTGCAAATGTAGGATCATCTGGGTCTCTGTGACTTTCTTAGGTGGCTTTGGGCAGGTTCCTCCATTTCTCTGTGCTTCAGTTCATCATCTAAATTATATTTTGTCCCTTTATATTTTATTCTTCTCAAAGCAAGATGGTTTTACCTCTTTATACTCCCCCCAGCCCATTAACGTCAGGTCACATGGTGCTGTGCTAATAAAACTGTAAATAAACAGTACTTTTTCCTGGAAACGTTTATAATGCTCAGTACATTCAAGGAATCACAGAAGAATACATAAAAACAAACAGTTTCTTTGTAGCTAGAGGAACTTTAGCTGAGCTATCACTGTATTGACATTGATAGCTCAACCATAATTTCCTTTTGAAGGAATGCTTTCAAGCATCCCGTGGAGTGCAGTGAGTTTCAAACATTTCAATACCTTTGAGGAACTGCAAAAATTAAAATACACAGTTGTTGCTCTTTGCCTTGCGGCAGTAAGAAAGATTTTAAATCATGGCAAAAGCAAAATATCCTAAATTAATCCTAAACACCACAGCCCCGAAAATGTTGAAACCACCCTTTGCTGCAGCCTGTAATGCTGTGATTTGATCCAGCAGAAGGTGCTTGTTTGCAGCCTCAGCAATTTATATTTTACATTTCTCTTTCGCAAGAGCAAGACATCGCCTTGTCTCATTGCTGCCTCAGTTATCTCAGTTCTTGCTCTGAACTTGCATTGCTCAAGCTCCTGTCCCATTTGCTTCAGCAATGAAAGTTGCACAGATGAAGCAATACCAGGAACAACGCAACAAAAAGCCTTAGAAAAAGTTTTAAAAAGAAGAGGAAAAAAAAGTTAGATGAGAGGGAAGAGACTTGGGAGAAGGTTCGGAGCAACTCTGTGACACTGGAAGTCAGAAAGCCGAAATGACAATGTTCCCCATAGAGACGAGAAAGTTATAAAGAAAATTCCTTCTGCTGTTGAAGATTAGAGGAGGCTACAGCAGTGTCTGCAGGAGATAGCTGGTATCATCAGATTTACAGGAATTAATTGCTCTGAAGCTCGTTATTGGTAATGGAAGTTACAGGGATCATCAGTCATTTTTGGGAGACTTTCCCACCATCAGTCTTGTATGTGCTTGGTGTGCATTTCTCTGCTGACAATTCGGGAATTACTAGGCTGGACTCAGCCTAGATTAGGCCTCTGCTGCAGGACTGAGCTTTAAAAGGGGCTGGCTTTAAACTCCAAGCTGAAGCATTGATATGGCCCCACCACTGCCAGGCTGAGCTCAGAACAGGGCACGAGTCCTGGACAAAAATGGACTCGAGGGCAGATGGGCTTTAAAAGCAAATCTGCTGGAGCTCAGAATGGTGAGCTGATGTCCTGTGACAAAATGGTATTTTCCAAGTGGTTCGAAGTAGAAGCAGACACATTATAGTCTCTCTGAGGTTTGCTTTTCTCCTTGAAGCTGGAAATTCAGCCTGACGTAAGTCCGAGCTTGTGGTCTTTGAGATGACATGAATGAATACGTAGCACCTGCAGGCACAGAGAAATGTCGTGGTCAACAATTTAGCTTGGAGAGAAAGCTGAAAGCAGCTGGAACAGTGGTCAGAAAGGTGAGCTCAGTACGGATGCCATTTAGGATGTCTCGAGTGTCCATACTGGGCATCATATGGAAACTCAGACGTGTTTGTCCCTCGCAATTCATCAAGCAGCCAAGCTTGTAGAAACACCTGAAATCCAGGCAGAGAAAGCACCAGGAAACACGGTTGCACATGTAACCCTGACCACAGAACATGACTGTGTAGACTCACACAGCCCTGCTCCATGTGAGCTTGGGGACTGGTCACACCAAAACCTTTCCATATATCTGGTAGTCTGACTTCAAAATTAGGATGTGTTAAGTGGTGTTAAAAGATGATAATGGGGCTTGCTTTTAATTTCACCCCGCCACATGCAATAGGGCAGGAAGCAGAGCCTGGCTGCCTGAGGGCTGCTGATCTGCTCCCAAGCTGTGGAGCAGGCCAATAATCTGGCTCTTCCCAAGCTGCTTCTGCGTCTGTGACATCACTTTTTCCATGCTGAAAAGCCAGCACTCCTACTCTTAGCAGAGATGCTTTTTCCCTATTGTGCAGTCTCCTTCTTGACGTAGAAAGGGGTAATGAGGGTTTCTTTCCCTGCAGAGCAGAGGGAGGGAGCTTACATCTCACTGCACAGTTAGCAGCAAAACTGGGGTTTGGGGACTCTTTTCCCTTTCAGGGACTGCTTGTTTGGTGGACAGTGCAGTGTGTCTGATAAACATGAAACAGCGTGTAACCCCATCTCTAGCTTTGTCCAGAAAATAAATAATTCTGTGAACTGTGGTACCCTGACTTCGTCCCAGCTCTTGCTGTTGGTACAAAACATCAATTTGCTACCCTAAAAAAGCCTCTCTTGCAAAAAGGAGACACCGAATGTTTCAGATGCATCTGAATGATGAAGTGTTACAACTCTTTCCCAAAGCAAGCCTTCAAAGGCTTTAGCTGATCAGATAAACATTCCACAAACATTTCTGCTGGGGCTGCAAAATCTTTTGTCTCCAGTGTGCCTCAACTCCGGAGAAGAAATAAGGACAGCAGATGATGCTGAGGAAATGTCTGCTGCATTTCCTGATTGTGGCAGACGAAACGCACATCAGGATTCCCCTCTTTCTTCTCTTGGAATTAATGCTGGTCTGACACAATGCTCTCTCTTTCCTTCCCCCTAATCTGCTATGGCCTCTTGAAATAAAGCTTAAAATCAGAGTAGTCCAAGCTCCTACCCTCCTGCAGATCAGTGCTCCTGCCCAGCTTGGTGTGGTCCAGACTTACCGAGGCTGCCCGTGATCCCCTTGTCTGGGTTGTCAGTAAAGGTGTGAAACAGAACTGCCCCAGTACCGAGCCCCAGTGAGCAGTCACCAGCTGGGTGTAACTCTCTGGGCTCAGCCATCCAGCCAGTTTTTTACTCAGAGAACAGTGCACCCATCCAAGCCAGGAGCTTTCCGAAGGGAAAGAGCCACTGCAAACACGAGTGTTGTTTATAAGCGACTTGGGTCTCCAGGGGCCTCTCCTTATCCCTGTCACATCTGCGAAGCTGCCTGGCAAACATCAGCAAATTGTGTGAGCAGCAGCTCTCCCTGTAAACGCACCAAGCTGACTTTGTAGCTCTGGTTGCTGGCGCAGGAAAACAGGCAACCTCCTGCAATTTAGGAATCCCTCCAGTGTTGCAGTGGGGTGGCTGCCACCTCTCCCTGCGAGACAGCCTTGGCCCATGGAAGAATCAAGGAGACGATATTTCATAGATGTTTTCAGATTTTATTCCCCCAGCCGCACATGGCCGGAGCCCGGCAGGGACTCCGACAGCGACTGTCCCCTAGAACAGCTCTAGAACACCTCCGCAGGATGTCCCGTGGACACTGCCCTAAGTACAGAACTCCCGCGGGCTACCTTCAAAGTGACCAATAGGGGACAGGATTTGGGGTACACATGCCCAAGGGAACAGGGAGAGGGGAAGCCCCGTGCCCCACCACACGTCCACCTATGCCCATTTCCCCCAGGGGAAGAGAGGGCGAACCCCAACGCTCCAGCTGCCCGTTCTCTTAATTGGTTTGTCAGTATTGCAGCACTGTGACTCTGAGGCTGGGAAGTGCCTGCTAAAATTCCCTCTAATCTAAAGAGATTAGACTCTGGCAGGAAGATGTGTGCACTGGCCATTGCGCTGATCGGTGTGCCGAGGTTTAAGCCAACCTGAAAGTCCAGGCTGCTGTTTTCCATGCTAAAAGCTAAGGTGTCACAGCTTTTATTTGGCATAAATGGTATTGCTGCACATTCTCCTGGAGAGGGAAAAGCAGCGTTTACACACTGCGTGCTCCTGAGGTTCAGAAGTTTGGTTCCTATTCCACATTTGGGCAGAAGCAACTCTTTTGGAAGACATTGTTGCACTCAGGAACTCAAAGAAAGAACTGGAGAGGGAAGAGCTGGTAGCAGAGAGCTGATTCCCTGCAGATTGACACACCGTGGAGCCTGTGAGCAATCGAGATATTTGCATTTGGTGCATCAGCAAGGAGAAGGGAGTATGCCAAGTTCCGAGCCGAGGAGACAGGTAATTCACTTACTCAAGCAGCAGCAGGCTTGTGCAGGAGTCCTTCTGTTTTCTCTTTCCTTACACAGCCGGTCCACACAAGATGAACTTAGAGCTGGCCAAAGCATTTGCAAATTCTTATCCTGCAGAGTGCCAGCATTTTTGCAGGTCTGCATGTTTTCAACTCCCAACTCTGCTTGCAAAACGTGTCCATCCTACACCAGCCTGTGATTTCAGTTGGGTAATAGATACTGATTACTCTGGCAAGTCAAGCCAAGCACTTGAGTCAGGCTGTGGGATAAGATGTAGTAAGCATCTTGAAACACAGGCTTTTCCCTTGGGATTTCAGTAATTCCCCAGGACTGGCACTCATAAACAAAATGATATCTGGGATCAATGCTGGTCTCTAGATTATGATCCTGTGTCTGCAAATACTTTCACCAGTGTTTATTCCTGAGCACAGGGCTGGGCCCATCAGTCTCAAGCGGTTTAACTTGAGGAGGCAGAGGGAGAGGAGTGGTCAAAGGGATGCATTTCCCTCAGCCTCACTGCCTACCAGAATGGCAGGAGGCTGAGCTTCCAGTCTGCATCCAACATGTCAGCAGGAGATGGAAAGCCTAAACTGTGGGCTGGCCAGGCTTTGTCCCAGAGCATCTGAGGGGCCTGAGGAGCTGCCCTGCACAGAACCTTTCTGTGCCTAACGCTGTGTGCAGTGTGTCCCAAAGTGTGCCTGGATCCCACTGTGTTGGCTGCTTCTCTCAAGGAAGGGAACCTCTCAAGGGCATGGCAGCTTATGAGATGGACACAGAACTGATTTTCAGCGGCTTTCTAAGTTACCACTCCTCAGGCAAGGTGCAGATACTTGCCCAGAAGGGCAAGGAACTACGCCCAAATCTCCAGGAGTGGGATAGTGCTGCTTCCCCAGCAGGCAGTAAAATTGCTGTGCCTCAGCAGACAACACTCGTGATGTGTTACACTGGTGTGTATGACCCCAAATCTCATCCCAAAGTCTGCAAGTCTTTCCAGTACACAATGGTGTACAGAAAGGGTGATGGCTTTTAGGCTTCATTTCACTTCTAGATGGGTGAAAGATGATGCCCATGAGGGATTTCTGCAGAAGTGTGGATGGAGCCCGTAGCCAAGTCACCATGGCCTTCTAACCACTGATTTCTTTTGGCCCGGGTTTTACCCACTGGCCTCACTTCAGTGAAGGAGTGAAGCCAGCACATACCCTTACTTGGCCCACAGGTCCTCATAACAAACAAGAACATTAACAATAATAATATCTTAGTAAGGAACTTTTATGAGCAATTTAAATAATTGCTGCATATCTTTTCTCTCTGTGTGTCATTACAATTATTTATTTCTGTTAAATATATCAGACTATCCCAGACACCTATTTACTTTTAATAGCAGTAAGAAAAAAAGAGGACGGTGCAGAACTGTCCAAATAACAGGAATGTTATTTCTCCTCTATTTGTCTATTCTGCATTTTCAGCAGGCAGTACAATGCAAAGGAGCCTGATAGGTTCAGGAGCACATATTACTTGTAAATACAACTGCTCACCTCTGAATCTCAGATGAGCATGCTGGTTGTAAATGTGTAATTGCAGTTTCTGAAACAGGAAACAGATGTATTCTGTATTACAACCCTCTGTGGTTTGGAGTGGGGAGGTGGGAAGGGTGCGATAACCAAGGTCAGAGATATGCTGCAAAGTAAAGGATTATTAACTCAGAGATTAAGAAATAACACTTGTCACTGCCATGCTTTCCTCTGAGGGCCTCAGTGTGCTTTGCAGGCAGCAGCTGATGGGCCACTGATCCCCTGATCCCTCTGCCTCCGATTTGTGACAGGGATGTGAAACTGTGATGTGCTAATTCCAGCTCTCAGGTTCCCAGCACTAGATAAAACATGATGGCAGCGTGATGCTGGGATCACCAAACAAGGTGATCCCATCTAAAGTCATTTTTCTATCTCAAATATGTCCGAAAAATGCAGCTGGGTGAACTCCATGTTGGCAAATGTTATGTTGTGATAGGACTTGTCTGGGTTCTGACATACATAAAAGCAGGAAGTCAGGCTAAATTCTGCTTCATATACTCTAGGTAATTTTAACAGAAATGTGATTTTGTTAAATCAACACAAATGCAACAACAAAGGTCTGGTTCCAGTTACCATGAAACCTAGGCCTGCAGGACCTGGTCCTGGAAAACAGAGGTGATGATGTGCAGTCCCCACTCCCTGCAACCGGGCTCATAAAAGTAGTTTGCAGCCACCCAAGGACAGCTGCTGAACTGCTCTCCCTTCGGGATTGCTCCTGGGTGGCCTTGGACTCGGCTTTGTCTGTGTTTTAAGGGTTAGCTGATCTAATTGCACTGCCTGGCCTTCCCGCTGGGGACAAAATTTATCCTGGCAAAGGCCCTCCAGCTGGAATACACACTCAGGTGCACTGCTGAGTGCAGCAGAGCTGCCAGGTACGTGGAGCAGCCCTGCGTTTGCTGCTCACCCCTGAGCTCGAAGCCTGCCCAAATTGCAGAGTGACACAGGCGACGAAATGAAGGCCTTTTCCCTCGAAAGGGGACCTGATCAAAGCTGTACCTGCCTGCCTGTTTGCCTCATCCCTCTGGCAGAGGTCGCCTCTCCAGAGCCGCGTTGGCAGAAGACAGAATGGCTTGTGTTCCTTCCTGGGGTGGTGAGGCTGCGCTGTCCCTGCTGCCTGCCATGAGACCCGCTGCTCTACTGGCAAAGGGGACAAGAAAGTAGACAGGAGAGGTGTGTTTGGTGAAGGCTCCTGGATCACAGCTTCCTCCGAGTTCAGAGTGCAGCAGGAGCTCTGAGAGCCGGCCGTTCTCCTGAGATAATTCCTCCACAGCACCAGGGTCTCCCAGCTCCCTCTGAGGACAGAGCTTAGCAGCAATCCAGGAGCCTGAGCTCATCTTCAGGGACAAGTACCATTGCTGAGAGACAGGAGCACCTAAATCCACCCCCTTTTTGAAAAGAGGCAACAACAGGCTCAGAACAGGGAGCCAGATGCCACCCCAAGCCCTCCCTCCATGTACACAACTCTCTGCTTCTCGCAGCATGGCCACTATTTATGCTGTCAGCTCTGCTCTCACTTACATCTGAGCTCCATCGGATAGCAGGGACACAAATGGATCTGAGCCTTATTTCTGACAGGATAAATTTCTGACAGATTGGCACCTTTCCTTTCCTAGCAGTTCACTGGGTTTTGTTTAAATCCTCTGATTTGTTTCTGCTCTTAAGACTCAAATTCTCGAGTCTGCTCTGAAGAGCAAAGCCATGATCCCAAAGCCATGAGTGAGACGATGGGAAAAGTAAACAGAACTCTGTGGGGAAGAGATTTTACCCGGGCTTTGAACATAAGAACTTGACCCAACTTTGACTCCTCCGTGGGCCAGCTCAGACGGCGTATGGGGAAAGTGAGGTCAGGCAGAGCTGAGTGGGCAGAGGTGGGCACCGCCCGCTGCCACCAGGGCACAGACGGGGAAATTGGCACATCGCGTTGTTTTCTTCCGTGGTGCCAGGCGACGGAAAGTGGGGAATAGGTTGCTGCAACGTAGGATAGCAGAACCAGATGCGCTCCGTGCCCTGCCGTGGCCAGCCGGGGCTGCAATCGGCCACGGCTCGGGAAGGGTGGGAGCTGGGAGATACCCGAGCACCAGAGCAGGGCAGCTGAGGTCACCAGGGTGGATTTCAGGGCTGGCTTGTGTTAAAACGCGATGTGGTATTGCTGTGAGAATATGAAATGCAGCCATACTTGGAGGATTTGTTGGGCTGTTGCTAGGCAAACGTCTCAAAAACAATCATATTTTGCAAACTAATTCCTTCTTTTTTCCCTTTTTTCCTTTTTTTTTTTCCC
>VYZQ01011013.1:375-93280 GCA_013400655.1 Mystacornis crossleyi
CCTGCCCCGACGGCGGAACGGGCATAGGGGAGGCGGCTGCCTGCGGAGCATCCTTCCCCGTGATCCGCCGCCGCGTCCCGCGGCGATCGCGACCCGCGCTGCGGCGGGGGCCGGGGACCGCGCGGGTCTCTCCTCTGCCCCGGGCACGGTCCCGCGCCGCCGCCTCGGGCGGCTGGGGCGAGTTGGAAGTAGCCCGGGGGCCAGCCGGGAAGAGCCGGTGGTCCGAGGAGCGCAGTTTGGCTTCGCGAGCCCGGCCGGAGGAGGGGGACCCGGCCGCCGAGGGCAGCCCGGCAGCGGGAGGGGGTGCGGGCGGCTGGTGGCGTTATGGTTAACACGCGTCTATTCTTCTGTGCCCGGAGCCGGCAGCCTCCCGGGGTTCTACAGGACCTTATCTGACATCGGAGGTTTCTCCTCTCGTCCTGACCCACTGGTGATTTACAGCGGGTGGCATTCAGCCCGGCTTTCCTGTGCACTTTTCCTCTCCAAACTCTGCCTTTGAGGCTGTAACCGAAATAAAAGGCGGTTCGCAATTTTGTGCGCGATGCTGTTCCCTTAAAACGTGTCACTTTGTCGTCCAGCATCCTCAGAATATCCCGGTAGGGTTTTTGGTTGGTTCGTTTGTTTTTGTCTGAAATTCGGAAGTCTGGGGGGGAAAGAGATAAAAAAGAGGTGAGCCTTTTAAACTTCACGCAGCGTTTGTCATGTCAAATCTTCATCTGTCGAGAAATAATTTTGAGTAACCAGATGGGCTTATTTTAAATGGGCATCTTTTTGTCTCAAAGACGTCTGCAAATCTCCATTGAGAACATCCCTGGATGAGGTATGTACCAAGCCTTTGGTAGGAGAGAGCTCGTTACTGTGATTGCACTTTGATTAAGTAAAATGGTGTCAGAAGATGAAGTCCATAGTTCTCCTTCTTTCTCTAAAATTGTCATCAGTGTTATTTTCTGTATGGCAGCAAATGATAATAACGGTTTCAGCACATGTTTTCTTCTTTGAAAAGATAAAGGGGCGTATATAAGATAGAACCAGATAGCAAAATGCTCCTTTAGTATCTACTAGGGTTAAAAAAAGAAACAACAACAACAAAAAACCATAGCGTAGCTTTTTTAACCTGCTAAAGGTGTAGTAATTTTTAAATTTTTTTTTCTTAGATGTATCATGTTGTTATCATTGTTATTGTTCACCCTTTCTTAAAGGAATATGGCATTCTCTGCTGGGGGTGGCATTGCTGTTATTGCGAAGAATGAGAGTGATACTAAAAATGACATTTAATAACAAAATGTCCAACATCGCAAAAATTACTTGGCTGTGCTTAATTCTTTTTCTATTATACCTCATATCAACCACCAGCATGGGCTTTTCCTTCTCAAGAAGAGAAAAAGCCCTGTGACTATAGTAGGAATATTTATTATGCTGGCAGAGTTTATTAAATCAGTCATAAAAGAAATGAACGTAACATCTTTAAACAGTTCAGAAGATGAATGTGTAATTCCTGATTTGCTTGAGGTTAAAATTAGTTTTGTAGCAGCTTTGCTTTATTATCTGTTGGTCTTTGGAATAAGAGGCAGAACCATTTGAATAAAACCATTTTAAAGCAGAATTGCTAAAAGCAGTAATTGTTTGATGGAACTAGCAGGCATCTATTGCCAGGAGGGGAAAAAAAGTTGGCTAGGTAAAGAAATCGACTTATTTGCTGAGAATTTAGCTTGTTGACCATTCTATGATACCTAAACTCACAGGAATGGAATCAAAATACCTATAAAACTCAAGGTGCAGTTGGAAGCAGGTTATAGTATTGTGAGGATGAGCCAGTGGGTGTCTTTGATTCTGGCTGTTGTTCTTTCGTGAATGATGTGAGCTCTGTTGCTTAAAAGACTCCGTTAAAGGCTTTCATGTTCTGTTGAAGGACTGACAGGTCTTAGCCAATGCAAGCCTTTCTTTTACTTCCCCTATTACAAGTTTTTGATTGGGCAGCAGAAGTTTAGAAAGAAATAACTTTTTTTTCTTTCTTTTTGAAGCCATTTTTGACTTTCAGCTGAAAGTGCTGTGCACTAGAGGGTGAGAGCTGACATGGTTTTCTTTTCTATTGAGTAGAGGTGAGGTAGGTGAGGAGATTAAGAATCCAAACTCATATATTAATTTAGTATTGCCCAAGATTTTTACGAATACAGTGCCGTTCTTGATTCTGCAGGTCTCATGCACTATCTTCCACTCACCTAGTTCCTCTAATTCTGGATGGTTCAAAGAGAAATTACTGTAACTTCTCAAATGCAAACTTTGTGACCTCTCTAGTCATGTAGTCACCTACCTAGGCATCCGCAGAATTCATTTTTCTCAGTGGTGATTGCTCTTCATTTCTTTCCAGATGTCTATTTTGTCTTTATGTGACAGTCCTCATGAAGCAGTAAATGATTTTTTGCTGCAATTTTACAAATAGTTTAGGCTATGTAACATGATGGATGTTCTACAAAACCACTCATCGACCATTTAGGTGAGAATTTGGAGATTCTTCTCTTCTCTAGCAGCAAATTCACAGTCTGCTGATGATTTAAAATTCATACTGTGGGCGACCCTAACACTGGGATTTGGCCAAGTTCAAAGCAGCTATGCAGATGGACACACAAAACAGGAGACAGAAGGAAATAGACCCTTTTAATCATAATAAGGCTGCTCTTGTTTTCTTCTCTACAGTGGAAATGCATGCGAGTGCCTTGAACCTAAAAGCAAGCTTGCAAATGTGCCAGAATAGACAGCAAGAGCATTTGTTATTAATGCAAAGTTAAAAATGTGTCAACCTGTCTTCTCAGTACTGCTCTGTATGTCTCCATTTCTAGGCTGACACTGTACTTCTGCCAAAAGTGCACATCCCATCGCTGTTGGTGGGATAAGGATTTCCCCCCAGAACCCACACCCTTTGAAAGTGTGTGGCTTTGTTAATGATCGCTGAAACCAGCTATGACCTGTCCTTCTGAAATGGCTGTAATGACTTATAAATCAATTTCTCGTTAGAAAGAACTTTTCTCTTTTTTTCCCTTTTTCCCGAAGGTGCCATTGTTGCCCATGAAAAATGATTGGGTTTGCAACATAAGGTCGGAGCACATTTTATTCTGCCATTTATGCCTCATGCAGGGGAATTACGGTGATGCACACCCCAAGCTTGGTTCTGCCTCTCTTCAGTAGGAACATCCTTTCTTGGTGAAACTGGCCAATCCAAATTACAAAATAGGTATTTCATTACACTGTGTGTTAGCATAATGGTCACTTATACCTTGGCTGGACTGTTGGTGAAAGTGGCTATTTTGTACAATTCAGATGTTGTGTTGTTGGTGTAGATTGAGGATTGCCATCTAGATGGCATCAAATAGTACTTCATCCTGTGTTAACCTCTTTTATGGCCATTATGTGTTCTTAAGAAAGGTGTGTTTACTCCCTACAAAGTACTGAGTGGGAGCAGGTTCTGTACTGTCCATTCACTTCAACCCTCACTGGAGTCATTTCCATCTTTCTGCATTTTAGGAAACATGTCAAAGTTTGTGTTTAGGATCTTGGGGGGCTGCTACCTTCCTGTTCTGTTGAGTATCTGAAACATGCTCTCAGAAATCACTGGGTTTAGTCAGTTTTACCTGTTTTAAGGAATGCAGCACCGAAGTCCAGACTATGTACATGCCTGTGTATATTAGGTGAATATGTATATATTAGGTGACATATGTATATAGACAGGTAAAATAATTTTAAAGGATCTCAGTGATAGATATACTAGTTTTAGATTCTTGCTTTTAGCCAAGAAGGCTGTGTATAAGGGAATTCAAAAGGATACTCAGCAATCATCTTGCCTATATTTTTTGTACCTACACTTGTAGCTTGTATGCATGTACTCTAGCGCTTGAAATTTGAGCTTATGCATGACATACTGCAGGGTTTGTGAGACTTCAGTTCTTCCTCTAGGCATGGGGTTTTTTGTTTATGTCTATTTGTAAGTTTATGCATAGAAGTATACCTATACATATAAAGTCATAACTCATCCCTCAATATATTTTAACTATTTCTCCAAGTCTAATGTAATATTGGTTGGAGTCTCTCCACAATTTGTTGTTCTGGCTACTTGGATATCAAATTCTACTGTAATTCTTTCTCACTTCTCCTCTTCCCTCCCTCTCTCCTTTTTTTAAAAAAAGAAAAGCATCTGCATATTTCAAAGACATACACCATTGCCAAGCAATCTGGTGTAGTGGCTTAATATGCTGGCAAATAATTTCACAAGTTATTTGTGTGTGTGAAGGCAGCGTATTTGAATATCATTATATTGTGAATGTAACTATGAAGACAGTTACCTCAGATTATTTAAATCCTAGGAAAGGCCAGACAGCTCCAGAAATGAAAGAAAGTTTTTCATTTTTTAATTGGGAGTGTGTATTTCTGTCCTTTGCTGATGCTGGTGGCACGGGACATCGCGGTTGCCGGAAGCCTTTTTATCCTAGATTTTGAGCATTGCCAATACCTTATGGCCTAAAAAAAGTTTGCAGGAGAAGCAGACTCTTGAAGACTGAGGCAGAAGGGATGTTGCTTTGCAATGTGTTGCTGGCCTTCTGTGCACTAACTTTTTGTCATTGCCTGTGAACCCCTCTTTCACTTTCGGTGTGTTTATCTGCTGTGGGGTCATTCAGTGGCTCCATTTGAGCACTCTCTTCATTTCCACCTCTGAAGTCCATATCCTGTACATCATTTTCCTTAAGCAGTTTGATTTTTGTTAATGTCCCTGGCCAAATTTGCTCAGCTAACCTCTCCTGAGTGTCCCCAGCCTGATCCCAGCTGTCAGTGTGTACAGTGCTGTCCTTTTCTCTGACCTTACCGAGGATGGCTTCTCAGAGCCCTTTGCATCTTCCTTCATCGTTTGAATACAGATCAGAAATGGACTTTCAAAAGAGCAACTCAGTGCCTGCAGAGCGAGCAGTGGATCTGTTCTTTCTTTATGGTGAGATCTGAAAAATCCCACTAGCTATATCCTTGAGCTTACGGAGGTGTCTCTGAAGTTCGCACAGCTCAGAAGAGGAGGGAGGTTTTCTCTCGTGAATTTTCTCCTTCACCCGATCTGCTTTCCTCTAGCCTATCACAAAGGCAATTCTCTGTCTCTAAAATCTGTACCCCTGCCTCACAGAAGTGCTTCCACTGGGGTCTTCCTTTCTTACCTTTCTCCCCTTTGTGTCTGTCTCACCCAGAGAGGTCTTATTCCCAGTATGAGGGCAGTAGTTATCTTTCCTCTCTCCAACCAATCCTCACCACACAGTAACTTAACCCACACTACCTTTGCTCTCAGCATCTCCTTGCTATCTCATGACTTCTTTAATTAAGTTAGAGCTAGTTTGTTGCAGGGGAATGAGAAGGCAGACATACACTGTGTGCTGTTTATGAGAATTCTCCCTGGAGCCTGATGTTTTTGCTATCTTTCTGTCTCTAAACCTTACTCTTTTAATAAGGTTCACTAATATTTTCTGCTGCAACAAATTCTGTGACCTGTGTTCTGCTCTGGCCATTGCATGGGAACTATTTTCTAGGAGTGGTTCTCTTGCCCTCTCTCTCATTTCTTCCTAATAAATGTGTTTTTCCCCCAGTTTGATCCTCTAGACATTAAATTCTTCTGGAGACCTTTAGCATTTAGCATCCAATGGAGCCTGGTCTTTTATGTCCTGCTCTGTTGTTTCAGATGACTTCTCTCTCTTAAACTCCATGTTGTGTACTAAGCTGCCATTTCTTCTAGCTACTTCCAGGAGATTGAGTGTTCAGCCCCCATCTCTTTTGCACCTGGCTGGGCTCCTCTGTCCCCATTTAACATTTATGTCAATTCTGCTCAGCAATAAGTGGCTGCACTGTTTGGCATTATAGAATGGCTAGAGAAGAGGCTGGAAATGACAGGATTTCTGCTAGAATATTGAAAGCCAAGATGAACTCTTGTGAAAAAGAAGTTTGAGAGCTCAAAATTAACCAGGTTAATTTCTCTTCCATCTTCTTCAAAATGTAAGTACCATAGCATTGTCTCAGACTTTTTATTATCTGTTCGTTCTGCTTTATTGGAAAAGAAGAATACAAAGTCCTTTATTGGGAAACTGATCCCTAAACTGGAGCTGATTATGAGCAAACGACCAGGTCACAATTGCTTCACTGTTTCCTTTCATCTGAGTCTTTCATACTTCAGCAAGACTCCTCATTCTCTTTCAAAATTTCTATCTTTAGATGAAATTAAGGTAATAAAAAGTAAACTGTGAAAGATCTTTAAATCTACAGTTTTACAACAGCCACCTCTGCCTTCCGTCCTTTCTCCCAAAAGCTAGGCAGAGCAGGTAGCTGTAGTTTCCCATTAACGTGACCCGGATGGTCCCCTTGCTGATTTGTGACTTCAATACTTCATCTTGTCTACAACTTGGTATGAAATGTGTGTATAAGGGGTTATATTTTACAAGCCAAGGGGTTTTGGGTGACCTCAGGAGTTCTAGAGATTTTTCACAGGCAGTTAGGGCAGCTGCCCTGGCTCTTCCTCCCCTGCATCTGGGTGGGATGCAGGAGGTGCATCTTTGGTTTGCTTAATTCAGAGAAAGGGCTTCAAGCTAAGCCTCTCAAGGTGCAGCCATGCACCTTGCCTCCTGGAATACCAGTTGGTGCCTTTACTTCTGGATGTTTAGCTCTCAATCCAACATGGAACAGCTCAAGCAGTTTAGAGATGGGCAGCAGGATGTAGAGGTTGCCAGCACACTCATCTGGGTCACGGAGAGCGAAGTTTGGGTCCTTCACCTGTACCAGGAGGAGCAGGACTTCAGCCTTGCTTCTGAACCTCTCTGATCTTAGACACATGTATATGCTCTGGCTGTTCGGGATGTAAGGCACAGCCTCCTTTTCTCTGTACCTGCAAGTCACCTGTGCTAAAACTGGTGCAAACACCTTGCCAACAAAACTTTGGGGAGAGGAAATAATACTGTTAATTCTAAAAACATTGTCCATCACTGATTAACACGCTGTTTTCCCCCTTGTTTTGTTTTGTTGTTCAGGTTCTCAGCTGCTGGATGCTGGGGGGTGTCACATAGGAGCCATTTGCCCACAAATTGGAACAGTCTGGCCCTTATCCTGCTAGTGTGCAAACGGTATGTTAATTAACATAAATAACCATGTAGCTATGCCTTCTTGCTAATTAAGGTTCAACTTACCAAAGATAAGATCATGTTACATAAGAACAAAATTTGGTTCATACTTGCATGCCCTAGTTTACCCTATAGCTGATAGCGCCTTGCCGTATCTAGAAGATAACATCCCTTATTTGCTCCTCTCCTCGAGTCTGTGCTACTTCCCAATCCCTCACGCAGAGAAAATTCTGACTGAAATGAATGCAAGTTTTCCTGAGTTAGGAGTGACAGCATATTTGCCATTTTTAGCCTAGGAGTAGCACAGTTTTGGAGATGGAGTAGTAAACCAGTAAATAGGATAGGGGTAACATTGCCTTCGCATTCTTCTCAGCATGTGTTTTTTCCTTGCTTGGTGTTACTGAGTCTGAGAGTGCCATTTCTCAGTCTGCACATTTCTTTCTCCAAGGCTTGAAAACCTTGTTCTGTCCTCGAAGCTGGATTGTTCATCACCATATGGGATAAGGTAATTATTAGCCATATAAATTTTCATTTTATAGGACAGTTCTAATTCCTAAAGGCCAACAGTTACCATGGTAGATCTCATTTCTCTCTCAGTTTTACAGCTGACTGCATATACGAGTGTAAATTGCTGCTGTTTCTCCTGTGCTAGTACGCTGTGGACCCAGTTTGGGAGGAGTCCCAGTGTATTGGGCACTTGGCAAGCTTATCAGAAGATAATGCCCTCCTCTGAATGACTTAGAACCCTATAAAGTGTAAACAAGGAGAGTGCATTTCTATATTTTTATGCAATCAAAAACTGTTTGAATTCTTCCTACTTGTCCTTTAGCCTGTTCTTAATTAACTATGATTATCATAGAAGAAATATGTAGACATGGAGATCAAAATATTTTCTAAAATGGAAGCCAAAAAGGTTTGATTGTGGATTTCCCTTTCTTGTTTTGATTCCTTTTCTTGCCATGTCAACATTTTTGCAGTTATCAGTATCATCATTGTATTGCTCATAATTACTTTCTGAGGAAGAGAATAAATACTCACTGTTTCTATTCAGGCTATTAAAATTGCTTTATCAATCATCCTGATTTGAAAATTGTAACAAATTCAGCTCTTTTTATAGACAATGATAAAAACTTTCCAGCTTTCTTTCTACACCAGAACAGCAGGAGAAGATAGGTAATAGCATTTTAATGAAGTCATTTTCTTGTTCCCCAAGTGAACTGGTGTTGTGGACCAACAAGAAGTCCAGAGGAGGTATAATTCTCCCAGTTGTCCTTGATGAGTTACCATCCTCTTGTGTACTACATATATTTTATTTTACCTAAAGTGTATTTATATTCTGATATCCAAGCATCTTTAGGGCTGTATGTAACCACACAGTGGAGGGCACTAGTAAGACTTGCCCCCTCAACTCTTCACTAATTCTTCCACTTTGAAGGTAAAGCCTTACAAAGTTGTGTCTTCAACCTTCGGGTGATGTTTAACACCTCCTACGTTTGATCCCTGGTAAAGCAGGCGGGGAAAAAGCGCCGGAAGAAGTTGAATGCCTGTTGCTGCAGACAGCTAAGCCGGGAGTTTGTCAAAGCCACTCCATCTAGTGGCAGCCACTTCACACAACTGGTCTGGCAGTGCCCATCGACAGCTGCTGGATGATGGGAGAAAGATCTAAAATGGTGTTCAGCTATGACACTTCTGGTCTTGTAGTCAAGATAAAAGATCCTTGAAGCTTTTCTCTGTTGTTTAATTCTTATCCGCAGTCATAATTTAGTACTTGCCGTGAATTTCTGCATGCAGTTGTGGAAATACATCAAAAACTTTGAGTGCCAGTGTCGGTGCAGCCTCTCCTTCATATTTAATCAATGTTTCAGTCTTTTAAAAGCTGTTTTAAAATGAGTGAGGTGGTAGAGCTCATTTATGGAAAGAATGAAGCTGAGAGCTTTGAAAACTCAAAGAAATTGGAAGAGTGGATTCTGGCAAGGCAGGAGAGTTCTTGGCAGAGCAGGGAGTCTCTCCATTTGTGCCACCCTGCCCATGAAGGGAGCTTTCTTCAGCACACAGCTGTCACTCCAGCCCCATGCAGAGAGGATGAATCTGTGTGGAGGAACGCTTATTCTCTGGGGAGGCTCTGAGAAACCAGAGGTGCTCCTGGAGTATTTCATGTGGAGATAGTCATGGCTCTTGGGCAGTGTGGGTTCGGGCTCTTGGGCAGGATGGGTTTGGGTTGTGTTGAAGCCAACTGCAAAGAGCAGTGTGGCTGCATTGCATGGGTGTCTGTTTTCGTGGGCGGTGCCTGCTCACCACTCCAGGTTTGGACAGAAATGCTCAGAGCCAAAATGTGCGTGGTGCTGGCATGTGCACTTGACCGTATGAAAAGACCAAGAACAAGACCATTGCTTCTGCCTTTGGCTTTTCTTTCTATGTCAAATCGTGCAGCACCTGTGACCTGATAACTGCAGTGCCAAAGGTCCAGTCTTGTTTTCACCAGACAGCTATGGAAAACCTCCCTGATCTCTTCAGTGCATGTTAGTAGTGAGCTTATACTGGGATAAGCTAGTATCTAAATTAAAGTAAATGAATTTCCTGTAAAGTGTAATTCCAGATCAGGCAAATGGTTGTTTTACTGCAAATTTAATAAAAATCAACTGCAGCTTGAATAGGTGCATGCACACATACTGCTAGAAATTTCCAATTAGGATATTCCCAGCAGCAAACAAAAACAAAATTAATGTCAGCAGCATCCCCCAAAGCCTAAACTACACTACTAATGAACTCCCAGGTACTCTCAAAGAAAACTCTCTTTGCAGAGACAATAAGGTAAAAATTACTGTAATAATCTCAATGTAAAAATACAGAGCGAAAAAAAATCATTGACATTCAAAGTAAGCCTTGCCTCTCCTGATCCCATTAACCATGTTGTTAGCATAGCATATGCATGCATAGTGATATTGTCACATAACTCACTGCCACCTTCAAAAGAGCACACAAGAATTCGTGTTCTTTCATTTGTATTTCAAATAAAGGTAGGGGTTGCATGGCATCTAATTCTGAGGAAGTCTGTACTTGACATGACTCCAGCAGGGATCAGCTACCTGATAACAATTTGTTTGTCTGTCTAGCAGAAGTGCTCGGTTGAATACAATTTATGAAGCTTTCCTCAGACATAATCTTCTCGACATGGGGCTGTGGCTTTACTCATTAAAATGGTTGCCTTTCTTCTGTCAAAAATAAGCTTGAATAGCAGAGGATACCACAACAATCTTTACATATTTATAAAACTACTTGTTTTATTTATTGGATTTTTGGATAGTTTTCAAATAATTAACACATTCTTCACTTGTGTTTTTAAGATGGTGTTACAATGCCAAGTTTAAAGTTGCCAGACTTGACCCAAAGAAGGGTCAGCAGAGTCATCTTTGCAGCAGGTAACATCTGCAAATTCTCTAGGAACAGCTGTAAAACACCTTCTGGAAGAAAAGTACCTTCCGTATTAGACGGTTGCTGTTCATTTTTAATGTATGCTTCAGTGACATTTCCCTCCCTCACCGCTCACGCCCTCAAAATTAAATTCCTTAATACTGTCTGTCTGTCTAATAATTGTTATTTGCTGAGCAAACTGTGTCTGCAGAAGCTGACTCAGCCAGTACATTTTGCGTGTTGCGACTCTCCTGGTCAGGGTTGTTTGTACTCATACTTCTTTGCAGCACTGGAGTTGCAGTGTCTTCTGAAGGTCTAAGTTCATGTATTTCCTTTAATGATCAGTGTCCAGGCCTGCTTAATAAAAGGCAAAATTTTAAAGAGCTATGGAAAAAATCTTGAGTGTTCAGATGCTACAAGGGCAGTATAAATACATCATCAGCCAAGTGATCTCTGCTTTTTTTGGAAATGCTCATGATTTCACATATTTTTTAAGTACTGCTATTGTTGTTGAGAGGCATCCTTTTCTTCTTTCCTATAGTTTTCATGGGAAAAGACAGCTGTGGTACCTTCTGTGCAAGTGTTCTCTTTAGGAGTTGAGGTGATCAGTACTCTGATTTTGGCAGATAAACCAAATGTAGCCTTTCTGACCATTTATTGTCAGTTGTGTAGAGTGAACAGGTTAAGTCACGACAAGCCTATAAATGGCATCTGAGATTTCTTGAGTGCAACAATTTCCTCCATACTAAAAACGAGAAGAAGCTTGGTTTGCTTCTGTTGCTGATTAACCATCAAGATGCCCTATACCAGATGCAGAATATTTGTAGCACACAAAAGGAGTGATTCTGGCTTCTATTTGTATTCAGACCACTCTCATCCATTGAGGTTGGTGGAAGGGGGCCCTAAAACAGATGTTCAATCCATATTCAAGGCATTTTCTATTGGCAAAATAATATAAAAGAGTACAGCATAACAGGAGCTGCTAGACTTGTCTTACATGTGGATGCATGCTCAGCTGCTGATGGGGGTCCTCTCCCAAGGGAACCCTGACAGGAGTTGTTCCCCTCAACAAATCACCATCCGTGAGCAAAGGCTGTACTTGACAGAACTCAGAGACCGCTGGCTACCTGGGGACCTTCTGCTGGGTCCCCCCCAGTTTTGGAGGGGACAGAATGTTTTTGAAGGTGTCCCTAGGGGGACGAGTTACATTACAGTGCTTCTCGCAGAAGCAGTGGCTGCTGGTCCCTTTTGCCTGGAGTTTTGGCCACTGCTGCACCCTGATCTAAACTTGGTGCCATGTTTATCTAGGCAAGCTTGCACTGCCCTGATTGAGGCTTCTGGTCTGTACAGAGCAGATCGCTGATGCTCTCACTGACTTAACAGTGCTGGTCACCGTTCCTGAAACTGGACAGAGCTGGGTAACAACCCACCTCCCTCATACTGCTCAAACATTCTAGTACCTTAGTTTGCTTAGCAGAAGGAAGGAATAGAGTAATCTTTGTATATGAATGAAATGAAGCTATATATTTACAGATTAAGTACCTTGCTAATAAATTTGCAATAGCAAATTCAGGATGTTAGTAGACCTCAGATTGCTAGAGCAGGATAATAAGAATAAACAGGCATACTGGGTGAACTGTGAAATTTGGAGTGCATGGCTCTGTCCCCGCTGCCTCTCTGTTGTCAATTTTTTCAAAACCCTCAGTGCCTTTTGAAAGAAAAGCAGTGAAGGTGACTCAGTTTAGTGCTGTTCCTGCAGTGGCACTTGGTATTATCTAAATGAAGCAAGCTCAAGGAATATTGGTCTGCAAGGTCCTTTGCAATCAGAAGCTGAGAAAAATATCTTTGTGGTGGAGCAGCTCAGAAGGTTTTGATGAGAAATGAAAATTGCTTTCCTGTGAAACACTCAATTGCCTGTGCCTCTGTTTTTCACATCACTTCTTAGTGTAATTCAGTTTTAGTGAAATTCAGGTATTTCTTTCTAAGTGCTCAACCCACCCTGGTTTCCCGCAGTGGCAAGGTCTAAACCTGTACTGAATACCAGAGAAGGGTTGACTTTGTTTGACAGAGTTCAGCTAAGTTGTTTGTGGAGTTTATCTCCCTGTTTATGTTAATGAAGTCTGATCTTTTCCCCATATAGGATTTCCTCCGATGCATTTTTCCATTCCCCAAGTCTCTTTGAAACCAACAAGACTGGGGTTATGAAGTCAATTCTAGATGGCCTCGCAGATACAACTTTCCGAACAATCACGACAGATCTCCTTTACATGGGCTCCAACGATATCCAGTACGAAGACATGAAAGGTGACATGGCATCCAAGCTGGGGTACTACCCCCAGAAATTCCCTCTTTCTTCCTTCAGGGGTGATCCTTTCCAAGAAAAAATGACTGGAGGGGATGATTCCCTGCTGAGCATTATTCCCTCAGATCAGGTCAACATCACAGAGTTTTACAACAAGTCCCTGTCCACTTTTAAGGATAATGAGGAGAATATACAGTGCGGGGAGAACTTTATGGATATGGAGTGTTTTATGATCCTGAACCCCAGCCAGCAGCTGGCCATTGCCGTGCTGTCACTCACCCTGGGCACCTTCACAGTCCTAGAGAACCTCCTTGTCCTGTGTGTCATCCTCCACTCCCGAAGCCTGCGGTGTAGACCCTCCTACCATTTCATCGGCAGCCTGGCTGTGGCCGACCTCCTGGGCAGTGTGATTTTTGTCTACAGTTTTGTGGATTTCCATGTTTTCCACCGGAAGGATAGCCCCAACGTCTTCTTGTTCAAACTGGGTGGAGTTACAGCCTCCTTCACTGCCTCTGTAGGTAGCCTTTTCCTCACAGCAATAGACCGGTACATCTCTATACACAGGCCACTAGCTTATAAAAGGATTGTTACCCGACCAAAAGCTGTCGTAGCGTTTTGTGTGATGTGGACCATCGCTATTGTAATAGCCGTTCTTCCTCTGCTCGGCTGGAACTGCAAAAAGCTCAATTCTGTTTGTTCGGACATATTCCCTCTCATCGATGAGACGTACCTGATGTTCTGGATCGGGGTCACCAGCGTCCTCTTGTTGTTCATTGTCTATGCCTACATGTACATTCTGTGGAAGGCTCACAGCCACGCTGTCCGCATGCTGCAGCGAGGCACACAGAAAAGCATAATCATTCAGTCGACGGAGGATGGTAAGGTACAGATCACTAGGCCTGATCAAACTCGTATGGACATCAGGTTAGCCAAAACCTTGGTCCTTATCCTAGTCGTTTTAATTATATGCTGGGGCCCTCTCCTCGCCATCATGGTGTACGATGTCTTTGGGAAAATGAACAAGCTCATCAAGACTATCTTTGCCTTCTGTAGCATGCTCTGTTTGCTGAATTCAACAGTGAATCCCATCATCTACGCTCTGAGGAGCAAAGACTTGCGACACGCCTTCCGCAGCATGTTCCCCACCTGCGAAGGGACTGCGCAGCCCCTGGATAACAGCATGGAGTCTGACTGCCAGCACAAACACGCCAACAACACGGGGAACGTGCACAGGGCTGCCGAGAGCTGCATTAAGAGCACAGTTAAGATTGCCAAAGTTACCATGTCTGTCTCCACGGACACGACTGCTGAAGCGTTGTAAGTCAGAGACTTCTCAGCGTTGTGAGAAAAGGAGTTTAGGTTTAAAAAAAAGTAAACATTTAAAAAATCAACAACAGAGAAAACCAAACCCATGGCTTAATGTGTTTGTACCCTCCTGTAATATTTTTTGGTTTGTCATTGTAAGCTGAGCGATGACTGTGTTAAGAACATTGCCATCAGCCAGTTCTTCAGGTTTTACAATTAGGGATCCTAGCTAAATTTTCACAAGTTTTTCTCAAAAGGTGTTTACTGAATAATAATATTTCCTGAAAGAGTACAGAGAAAATACCAGATTAGCAATCGTTTCTTTGGGAGTGTGAAGAAGAATTGTGAAACCTAATTGAAAAATAACCCATCCTAAACCAATACCATCAAATAAGAAAAAAAGCCTTGTAGTCATGCTGTTCATTTCAATGTGAATTGTATTTCATGTCTGTAAGTAATAGGAGTTTCTGATTTTTTCCAAAAACAGCAGTGCTGAGTTTAGAGGTTTTGTAAAACGTGTCGTGTCCCGTGAATTGTGTGCTGTTTTATTATGTGTTATTGATATTTGTCTGATTAAACAAAGTGATAAGGTAGAATTCTGTGGAAATAACGTGAAACGTGATATGTAAACCCCATTGAAAACTCTTACTGTATTTGAAGAATTCCTATGAGGTATTTTGGAAATTTTACACTTTTAGTGGTCTTCTGTGGACTTAGAGGAGAGGCTTTGTGTTCTTCTACTAAAATTATTTCCCCACCACCTTTTACTTTCACGTGTGTATGAGACTAACAGCAACAGAGGAATAGAGGAGGAATGGGAGAAAGGAATGCACTGGTTCAGACTTTTAAATACCACTGCGTTTATACAGAAGGATATTTGTGGTTGCACAGACTACTGCCCTGCTCTTGGGCATTGCGTGAATACAAGCACTGAAAAGCAAAGGTCCTGGATATTGGCTCCTTTAATAGGCATCTGTTTTTAAGCCATGTGCTGGTGTTGGACCACTGAAGACAGCATGTGTCAGACTCAATGTGCGATGTTACCACTGTGCAGTCGATGTATACTTGAAGTGTGTCACATTCCTGTATCCCAGGTCTAAGCAGATTCAGAGCCTGAGATGCCAAACTCCTGTCTTCACTAAAAGAGGAGGAAATACTGTCAGACTTAGACATTTTCTTACTGTGTGAGCGTGTATATAAATAAATATCTCTGTGTGTGTACGTGTGTGTGTGTGTGTGTGTGTAAGTATACTAATCAGTGTGAGTCATGGTAGCATAGCTAAGATAGGACACTATGACCAAATGTAACTATTTCTTGTTGCACGCTTTGCACACGAATTCTGTATCTAAAATTGAGTTCTTCCAACTGATTACTGTTGAAAGTACCATATTAAGAGTATCTTGATCCACGCTGAGATATGTATCCATGTGGTAGAGGAAGCAACCTTTCAGTTGCACTTGAGAATAGAGGGAAACAAGAGGCAGAGAGCATGGAATGAGCCTCAACTGACAAATGCTGCAGCTGTTGATGGTGCTCCTGAGGAAGCCAGGAGTAAACGGTAGTTTGTTTTAAGGCTGTGAGTATTCAAATCTGATAGCTTGCAATGAGGTGCGTCTCACTGAAACCACTGACAAGGTTTGGCACTACCTGGAAGAAGTTACTGAAAGAAAATAGTGACTCTGTTCCGTGGCGGGACAGTTTCTGCAGCCTGGGACTATCACAAGGAACTTGCTACCAGATAGTCTTTGAGGCGTGGATATTCTGTGATTCTGTTCTGAGTCATAAGGTCTGGGATCCTCTTCTATGCTGCCTTGCTTTTTCAGACCGTTTCCTCACTCTTCTGGCTGATTTCTGCCAAAATAGCTGCAAACACAGCTTAGTCCTTTAGCTGCCTGACACTTGTCACAACAGGGGTGACTCTCTGTGGCACAGGGTGAGTAGAGCCAAATCCATACTGCCCTGCCACCCATCCTTGTGCTTACATGGGGAGAGAGAGGGGGCAGCAGCCCAGGGTCTGTGGCTCTCTCAGTGGAGGCCAGAGCAGCTGGTCAAATGAACACCCAGCCCCTTTCAGCCAGTGCCTCTGTGGGGGTGCTAGTGGCTCCAAGTTTAGGCATGGTGAGGGGTGACATGTTTTAAAGATAAGATCAGATCAGGTGAGGTGCTGAGCAAATGCTGGTAGAGACAGGGGTACTTTCCCTCCACCCACCTCTCCTGCAGCCTGCCTGCATGACAGGATAGGGCACCATGCTCTCGAGGGGCCTACTGCAGTCAGCCAAAACCAGTGGATTGCAGAGGACCCCCAGAGGATGTCAAGTCCTCCTGGAAGATGTTTCTTACGTCTAGGTCTTGTCCACCCTAAAGCAGTCCTCTTGGAGGAGTGGGGGAAAGCCCATTTGAAATGTAAGGGTATTTTAAGAGCCATTTTTGAAACTGTCTTCTTGTGAATTAAATGCAAACTTTGTGGAATTTTGTTGTGCATTCAAGTTCTAAATTTTATGATAAATCATGGGACAATGGGGCTGTCTTGGCACTTAACTTGGTGCTTACTGATATAATAAGAAATAGCATCCTGTGAAATGTTATCGTCTATCATCAGTATCTTCATTTGCATAATGAGTTTTTCTAAAGCTCTGGGAACTGCATTGGTTCACTTAGAACCATTTATTAAAGAGTTGGCAACAATTTCCTTACATGTTGCACACTAAGTAGAACTATTCTTTCATTAGAAAAATCTGCTGCCCTTCCAAGATAAGCTGTTCTCATACTTCAGCTTTAGGTTTTCCTAATTTGCAGTTGCCTACATTCACTTAGTGATAGCACAGCCAAACGATACTGTGTTCCATGGCCACCCACACCATCATTATCATCATCATCATCCACCCACCACCGCTAGTTGCAGTTATGTGTATGTACCAACTCCAAGTGTCACGTACCTACCGAGAAGAACATCTATGTCACATGTGTGCAGAGTTAGATTCTTGACAGTCTAATTGTATATTTGTATAATATAATCTCCTCAATGCTGTGCAGTCACTATCCACATCTTGCACTGGCCTTTCGATGAAAATTTTAGTGTGTCTGTTGTGAGATAGACAGCGCGTTCTACTTGCTGTTATTGGGCTGAATGTATGTAAATACGTGGGAAAAAAAGTCATCTGTACAAGCAGTGGCCTAAAAAGTCTGTAATTGTGGACTAGGAAAATTGTTGAAGTTGCTGTGACATCTCAAATACTACCTTTGAATAAACTGTTTACAGGGTCTCTTGGGATGCTGTTTCACAGTGAAAGGAAAATCTTTCCTTGTGATAATATGAGGTAAAGAAATTCGATTACCTGAGCTTTTTATTTCCAGTGTTTCGAAGTGGAGAACATAACTCTTTATTGTCTGTAAATCCAACATTATTACTTCCTCTTAGAAGAATATTGTATCATTAGATGTTTGTTTGATCTGGTAACATTCTTGCAACCGTTGCAATATTTTTCATTAGCAACCTGTATAATAGTTTGTACACAAGTACTGTTCAGATTGTCATGAAAAGTAGCTTTGACCATTTACCTACCAGTAGCAGAATAGTATTTCTGTAAGATTTCCGGTGTATTCTTATCATATCATATTTTATTTCTATAATGTAATTAAACTGTTATTTATTCAAGGAGAAAAAGTATTCCTCTGCTTTTTTGTTTTCCAAATTTTGAGATAACTGAGGAAGCCACGTGATGATGCTGCCTCATCCCACGATCTGGTGCTCTACGTTTTGTTTATAAGTTTGTCTGTCAGATTCTGAAACAACTGCTTAAACAACTTGACAACAGGTTGTCAAGCTTTGTGGGTTTTAATTGTACGTTGATATGTTTGAAGGAGGAGGTAGATCATATATTTTATATTTGTGTATTCAGTACTATGGAGACAAGAGAGAAATGACAGTTAAAACTGCATCTCCTGTTTCATTATGTAGGCAATTTCCCCTTTCCTCTGTATTAGCCAAAATGCAATAAATTCCTTTTGCCTTCCTCAGATGCATATGTTTGCTCAGAGATATCAAATTAAGACAAACCCATATACTTCAGAAAAACAAAACACAAAAGAAAAAAAGAATACAAATTTAAAAAGTGCTGCCAGCAGCAGTGACAACCTAAATTAGTTATTGGGGGTTGTAAATGTCATCGAAGATTTGAGACAAAGAGTTAGTCCAGTTTTGGCCAGTGCCAATGGGGACAGAGTTGATGGGTGTAGGCAGTGAATGATGAAGTGGTCCAGCAGGGATTCAGCGACGCTGTGCAGGGAGAGCAGGCTCAGCCGTGCCACTGCCTATGAATCACATTAAAGTGCTCCCACTGCTGCTCATCCACATCTGAAAGGAAGGGTTGAAAAAGCCCACTAAATGCTGTAGAAAGGTCCCTGCCTGTTTCAGAGGATCAGTTTTCCATATGACTTAATCTCAGATTCATGTTACTTGGGCAATTTTCCTTCTTCACATCTGTGGTTTGAAAACATCCTAAGGGGATAAAGTGAGCATGTCATAGAATCACAGAATCACTTAAGTTGGAAAAGACCTCTAGAATCATCAAATCCAAACATAGCCCTCACACTGCCAAGCCTTGGGATCATGGTTACACCACAATATTTTTATTTTTAAAAATTGGGTCACCGGTGAATTGAGAAAGTCTTGGCAAAGCAAAAGCAACTAGAAATAAATTATTAGCTCTTAATCTTTAGCTGCATATTACATTTAAATTAAGTCTGAATATTTCTGCTGAAAGCTGTCACTTTCAAAGCAGACAGGAGACAATTCCCTCTGTATTTCCATGCTCATTGGAAAACAAGGGTTATGCTGCCACAAACCAACAGCTCTTCTTGACAGTAACATCTGGCTGTATTTATAAGTCTGTTCTGAACAACACAAGAGGAAATAATGACAACTTTCCAAGCAACTGCTTTCCCATACTATACCAGCTCAGGAAGTACGCGGGCATGTGTACTGTCATTGTTTCAGCCCTTCACATTAACATCTCTTATTGTTTCTGCTTTTCTGACAGCTGTTTAAAGAAGTCACAATATCATCATGCACACACATCATCAATAAAACATCTTCAGTTTGTTGGGTTTGTTGGTTTAGGTTTTTTTAATGTTTTGTCTTCAATGAAAGTCCAGGTTTGGCTTGTTGAAAAATTAAATCATCATATCAGGGAATAGTTTAAAATAGAAGAGAAAAAATTAATTTTTCCTGTGTTTAAGAAAGCATAGGGTGGGAAGTGTATCTGACGGTTTAGAACACGTCTTCCTCCATTCTGTTTTTATCCATTGGTCTTTCTAGGTAATCAATATAAAGACTTTTCTTTAAATAGCAGCACAAAATATGACGCACGATTGCCTTTAACAGGACTCCTTAATATGAGCAGCCATCTAATACTGATCTTTGAAGTTCAGTTGGGAGAAAAAGTGATAATGAGCCCAAGGTAATCTTAATGATGAGGTATGACATGTCCTGGTATTGCTTTCCAATAAATCATCTTGTGTATTTAGGGCTGCACTCAGTTTAAGGCTAAAGCATTTTAAGGTATTGAATCCTGTCTCAATAAAGTCCCTCTGAATTTTTTATTGACTTCAGCAGAAATTATATCTTACCCCAGGTTTTTGAACTATCAGTTTGCATTTGGAAAGTGCAGTTTTATACAGCGGTGTATTTGCATTTTCACTGACATTAAAACAAAGATGGGACAGAATAAATAACTTCTATATTCATTGGGGGTTTTTACCTCCAAGAAAATCTATTCTGAATTTTGGTGGGTCAATGCAGAATCGTAAAGTCTGGCAGGAGTTCAATGGACTTGTCATGTGAATTTTTTTTTAATTTATTTATCCATATATGTGCAGATGGGGTGGAGAACATCATGAACGAAGCTGCTCTCAGTAATGCTGACAGAGTTGCTTCCTTACTGCTTGCACTGGTGCTGTTTTGATGCTGCTTTCTTTCCTTCTCACATATGTGTATGCATGGTGAAAACAGGCCACACACATTCAAAATCTTTCCCCAAAATAAAGTAGTATCTCTACCTGTATTTTTTTTGTTTCTATTTTAATAATATTAATAATAATATTTATTCATATCATTATGGGAAGCAATGTCACAACCACTGATTTCATGAAAGGGAAGCCTCTCCAGCCGTTTGAAGCCATATCTGTATAGATCAAATCCTAACATTGTTATCTGAACAATTTCTTATTTTTCCCCATGGAACTCACTGAAAGTCCTTCCAGGGCTCAGTACAACAGGAATACCCCAGGTTCCATCAAACTGAAGAGAGGGAGAAGGAAAGGGAGCTGGAAACTCCTTGGTCCTTTTTTGTGCCAGACTGTTCCTGGAGCTGCTGCACGTGTAATGCTGTGAGGGTCTCTGGGGACTCCCGCACGGTGTCTGTGCCCTCCAGAAAGGTGGTTGCTGTGACCTGGTTGAGAGCAGAAACCACATCAAGAAGGGTGACGAATAATCTTTTCTGGTTGAAACCCTGAAAAGAAAGGATTTAAGACTTTGCAGTGTAATGAATCAGAGATGGGGACCTGCTATGTGTCATTTCTTAGTAACAGAACAAGGATTAAAGGTATCATTTTAATAGAGGAATATGGGAAGTTATACTGGCTATGGATCCATCCAGTAAACATTTCTCCCAAACATTCAGAAGGGTAGTAATAAATCCTGTAAGGCCTTTTATCAGATGCCTGGGAAAAAAAAAAAAAAATATATATAATCATTGTCTCTGCAGTGCTTAACTTGCACTATAATTCAAAGCAATTTTTAAATTATACACCTACCTGCTACCAGTGCAGTCTGAATTGGCAAAATTAGTAACAGGCACGCTCAGTAAATCCAAGGTTTAAAGCTTTAGCTAGAATGTTAATGTCTAAATTGAGTAATACTATCAGTCATGAGAATTACAGTTATCTGCCTCCTTATCTTTTCCTATTTTTTTGAGGGGTTTTATTTATTCTTATTATAGCACTTGTAGAACCCGATAGCTCTGGCAGAAGGAGAGAGACAATCTCTCCACGTGTGGCCACTGGTGTCGCTGAACTGCCTGATGCAGCAAGTTCAGGGCACCCAGGGAATGTGAAACGCTGATGTGGACAAGGAGGCAAAGAGAGAGGATTTGCTACTTCTTAGCTAGCCTAGGAGGAGATCAAGAAAGAGCAAAGCCTTCTGGGGTGCAGCCCCTTGCAGCTTGGGAGGTGCTGGGTGGACACTGTCACAGGGGTGGGGAAGCTCCATGTTTTACTCCCTCCTTGGCAGAAGTTGCTGGGCTCCTCGGCAGGAAGCCCAGCAAAAACTGCTGTGCCCCAGCGTTGTGCTCACGGCAAGGCACTTGCAAAGGGACCTGGCTGCTTACTGCCTGTGCTGACTGTGAATTGTGCCTCACGTGAAAGCTGGACTTTATACCTCAAGTTGGTGTTTAAGAAAAGCTTCCACCTTCGGAGTTCCCCACTCAGGATCCTGAAGCTGACCGAAATGTGGGTATGGACGTACGATAAAAAACTACACACCTCTACTGTTGTTACATTGCAGGAAGGATAGCTTAACAGCAAAGTGTCATAAAAGACCAAAAAAGGCCACATTATACCCCAGTAAATTAGTCATTTAGCCCAAATACTTTTCTATGCAGGTGATATATGCAGGTAAAAGAGTAGGAGGATTTTCCCGTGGGAAAGCTGAGGATCTTCTTTGACTTAAAGGCTGATTTGTCTCACTCAGTGCCAAGGCAGGCAGTGGTTGCATCTGGTGCTGGAAAGGACCGTACAGGGACCAACAGCTGACCTCCTAAATAGATATATAAGCTGAGAACTGTTGGGTTCTCTCATCCAAAATATTCAGCCCTGATTTGAGGCGAGTGTCCATAATTTCATTTCTTTTTAATTCCATTCTAAATTACACCGGGCCCTGCAGTGCTTTGTTTTATTTTTGCAGACATGATGAAGCTGCTCCTGTCATAAGAAAGGACAGGGGGGCATTCAGATTCAATGCTGCTCTATGCTTATATTTTAGCTCGTTGGCCTTTCTTGCTGATTACACAAGGTTTTTAAATAGTTATTTGAGATCTAATCTTAGTTGCTGTGTCAGCTGGGCCCTGCTGAGGCTTAAATCCTTCTGCTGACCAGGAAAGTGTAGACTGCAATCTCAAAAAGAAGTGTGTCGCTTGCCTTCTAGAGAGCATTGTGGAGGTGGGAATGAATAAGAAAGTGTTTCTCCCAGAAAAGTGAACAATGGCAAGGCATGAGAACATGGGCTGATGTACACTTTCTGTGGTCCCATGCCCTCTGGCAGTTTGTTCCTTCTCTCTGTGCTGCCACCTCCACAGTGCCAACACAAGTGCTTGCATGCCTGCCTGGTGAGTCAGATCCAGCTGAACTGATCCAGCTAAAAAAAATTTTTTTTTTCTGTTTTGGGCACACTATGCCTGCCAAATCATGTCCAGATTACATGACCTGGGTTTCAGAGCTGGAAACTGGAGCAGAATTTGTCACGCAGGTAACTCAACCGCTCCATCAAACCTGGTTCCTGCTGTGCCAAGCGTGTAATGGGACTTTCAGGGTCTTGTTTTTCATTATCAGAACAATCTAAAAGTGCTCTGTGCTTCCAACAGGAGTTCTGAGGGAAACTTGATTTTCAGAGCCCATGAAGCACCAAAACTGTAGGGACTGCATCTGTGTCCTTCACAGGCAAAGTTCCCACCAGAGGAATGGGCAGAACAGGCAAGTCCAGCTCCCAGCCACATGGCTGACTGGCCACGGGCTCACTTTGCTCTAGGCACGGCCTGGTGAATGCTTTTTCACACTGGAACACAATGTCCCAGGGCAGGCAGGGCGAGCATGGTAGTGCTGCAGCAGCCCTTGGGTCACAGTGTGAGCACCCCTTGGCACAAGTGGCCACCACTTCTGGGGCAAACTCCTCTTGCTACCTGCTTCAGCAGGTCCCTCTCTGTACTGCTGTCTCTGTTCTGTGCTGTCACTATGGGGAATCAAAGCAGTAAGTTACTGGGAATTGAAGCAGTTTGTTTCTCATCGCCGCAGAGAGACACGGAGATGCTTTGCAGGAGTTGCTGGTCAGTTGGTGGGTAGTTGTGGAAGCAAACTACATTTCAGGTGCATCTGCAGCACTCAGGCATGACAACCACAGCCTTTTCAGCAGCATGAGCACTTGGTACCTTTTCATTTCTCAAATTTAATTGAATCTGTATCAATGACAACATGAGCACTTGGGAAATGTTCACTCTTAGAAAAAAACAAGTCAAACTTTGATTATACAGGCCTGTATTGTTAAAAAAAAGAAACTGCCTAGTTCTGTATCAAAAAAATCAATCTTCTCCAAAGGCTGAGTTGGTAAATAAATCAGGAGGGGAAGTTGCTGTAAATTAGGAGAGCTCTACCACATTGACAAGCAGAGCAATAGAGGCCAATCATGCAAGAGTCAGTCACACTGCTGCACTGTGCCTGTGTTTACCACCCAAAAGTAATTGCAACCATATCCTTTCAGAGGAGGGCAAAGCACCCCACATTTTCCCTGATGTACAAAGACTCACGTGGGAAGCTGGCAGTCATCATCTTTCCTGGCAGTCCAGACTGTACCTCTCCTAACACTGACGTGCACCTTGTGTACCCATACCCATGAGCCACCCTAACCTAAACTGAGCCAGACATTGCCAGTAATGCGTAAGCTTTCTGGCCAAAGAGGATTAGACTCATAATACTCTCCTCTGCAAGTCACTGAGTTAATGGTCTGGTTTTCCTTATATTGCAGTTACACCTGGCAACTCATGATAATAGAGGCTTGAGGTATTTGTAACAGCACAAAAAAAACCCCCAACAAAACCAAGAACAACAAAAACCAAACCACCCAAACAAACAAAAAAACCCAAAACCAAACCAGCCAAACAAACAAAACCCAAAACAAAACAAAGCCAAAAAACCCCAGCAAAACTACCAGCCGTTATCAAACAATTCCTATGAGGGGAAAAACAAAGAATGCAGCATTGCATTATTAAAACAGTATTTAGTCTGCAGCTAAAAGGCCACAAAAAGCCTTTACTTCTCACTGCTAACTCAGGTCTCCGTAAGAGACTCGACTGGGATTTAAAGGGTAAGTATTGTGGAATAGTCTGCAGATGAGAGAGCAGAACCCTTAATGCTGCCTTTTCAGGACATTATTCTTTCCATTTGTATAGAGACAATTGCTTCAGCTAACCTGCCTGGCCTGTACCCTAGGCAACCTGACATATTAAAACTGCCTAATCCATCAAACAAATGGTTTGTCCTAGCTCCATCAAAAGTAAATAAATAGCTATCCCCCCTCCCTGAAAAACAAAATGTTTCAACATCAAAAAAAGCTTCTTCCCTGCCTCATCTTTCCCTTTCCACATGCCCAAAGGGAGGATCTTACAGCGTGGCCACGAGGTCTGCAAAAGAGCAATATCTAAGGACTATCACTTAGCAGAGACATTTCTAATATATCCTTGAGCTCAGGGATCTAGGGGAGACTTGTTCATGGAACTGGAATATCAACCCCTCTGGTGTGTGGCTACAAGATTAAAAACAAACCTTGAGGCTGATGGCTTGTCGTCAGCCTCAGATCAGAGTCTTGCAGAGCACTAAGCATCTCTTCCTTCCCCACTGTTTTCAGCAGCCTGCAAACACAACCTTTCCCAGTGCTCCTCACAGGATCTTTGTTTTGAAAAACTGAATTTATTTACTGCCTTTGATTTCCTGGCTGGGAATGCATACTTGGAGCCTGCTAATGAAGCTGAAAGAGCAGAGTCAAAGCACTTTCTCAGTGCTTGCTGGCACAGGTGGAGGAACATTGGCCAGCACCAGTCACTATCCCTGCATGCACGCGAGAAGATAATGCCATGAAACAATGCACAGCAGGTACAGGCACAGGGCTGGGGCTGTGCATCCCTGCACAGGCAACTCCGCCTGATGCTTTCCTGGTCCTGTACTGCCATGAGCCATAAGCAGATCTAAATCCCACCATATGCCAGGCATCCTAAGCCTCGTTAATTCAGCATGGTTTGACAGCATCTAATTTCTAAAGGCATTTAAATTCTTTAGCAACCACCATTAATACCTCCATTGTGGAGAATAAAGGCTTATATGCACCTAAACAGGAGCTCTGAGGTGGCACCCTGGTCCTGGGCTGAGCAGGTGGACAAGGGACAGCTGCCTCAGTCACCTACCCTTTGTCTTAGGCTGCAGGCGGGTCTCACCTCTTGCAGCAGCTGCACTCTGTTCTGCAGCAGGCCCGATGATGGGTATCACTGGCTGGCCAGGATTTAATTGAACACAGATGGAATTGAGGCAGCCTGAGCCTGATGCAAAGTGCTTCAAGCCCTCGCTTCTCCTTGGGGTCCACAAGCCATAAAACCAACAGCGCTTCCCAGTTTGCCCATAAAACTTCCTTAAAGCTATTTGCTGCTTGTTTTCTGAAGCAAAACTTTCATTATCTAGAAGAGACATTCAGAGACACTCACAGGAACTTATCACTAATAAAAATAAACATTAGGCCTGGACAGGCTAGGTACATCAGTTCAATAGCTGCTTCTACCTTGCCCGAGCACCAGATGGGAACAGCCACTCAAAAGCTTCTTCTCTGGAACTACCACTATTTGCAGAGAAGTTGCCAGCTCTTGGGGAAGAAAAATACAACACAAAAAATCAAAAGAGGTTCTCCATGATGGATGCCTGCCAGCTCAGCCAAGGGACCATGAAGCAGCAGGACCGTTCTTTCCAATCTCATGATGGGCTGGGAGGGCAGGAGGCAGGATATGCATCTGGATAAAGATTGTCTCTTACTGTCCAAAGCCTCCTTGTCATGGGAAGGACAAGACTTAATTTTCAGACTGTGCTGGACTGATAGAGAAAGCTCACCTCCCAGGACTTGGCCCAAGTGTGTGTTTATGCATGACCATGTCTTGATGACACCTGGACTACATTCTAAAAGGACTGAGGGGAAGACAGTAGGGTTTACTCCTGCAGATCATGACCAGATATATGAATGTTATTTCTTGTGAGGGAAATTTGAAAACGGTTCGGAAAAAAGCCATAGAAATTATTTAATGCCTTGAGAATCCATTTTTCTATAGATACCTAGCTTGTAACATTTGGGGGTTTATCAAAGAGAAGACTGAAAGATAACTGTCCTGGAAATATGAGCTACTATAAAGCTCTTCAGCCAGCAGCAAAATGTATAGCAAAAGCCAGTGACTGGAAGCTGAAGCCAGACAAATTAAAATGGGAAATAAGCCATATATTTTTAAGAGTGGGGTTAATTAACCACTGGAACAAATCCTCAAGGGGAGCTGTGGATTCTTATCTCTGGAGAGTTTCAAATCATGGCTGGATGCCTTTCTAGAAGATGTACTTTAGCCAAAGAAGCTATTAGGTTCAACACATGGGTAATTGTGTGAGATGTAATGGCCTGTGATATACAGGAAATAAGAACAGATGCTTTAATGTTTCTTTCTGGCCTTAAACCTAAGAAGCTATTCATCTAGATGGGAGCCCTTTGCCTATAGCTGAGAATTTGATCCAAGCTTCTGACTGCAACATTTATAAACTGGTGAAAAATGAGTGTATAAATGCACCAAAGAGAATAGGATCAAACAACGGATGGGGAGCTAAGGATGAAGAAACACACCAGTGACATAATTTATTTCTATTTTTTAATGAATTATTCTGGAATGCAATGACACCTATAGAACCCAGAACTGTGAGGCAGTAATTTACACTGGAGAAATTCAAATGAAACAGGAAGATACGAGACTATGTTTGGTGACTGCCAGGTTTCTGTGATCAAATTGCATTAGTAATTAATAATCTCACAGAAAAAAAGAGAGAGAAAAGAGATCATCTGCTACCATGTGTCTATTAGCAGATAAATCCAAAGTGAAAGATATCCCCTCTGGGACTATTTGATGGATTATATTAAATTTAATGGTAATGAAAGGAATACTGTAATTGGAAGATGCTGGAGGGAAAAGATATTGTGGGAGCAAGAGAAGGAGGTGCACTGCTGGTACAGAAAGCACCATGATATAGGAATGGGCTCAGTTCCTGCACCAAAGAAGCAGAAGATGCTCCATTCCCCATAGACAAGGACCAGAAAATATACAGGATGATCTCAGCTAATATGGAAGCCAATCTGTAATATCCCCAAGGGAGGTACATTTGGCAACTGAAGTGTGGGAAATAAATATTAGAAATGCCAGAATTTTTTTGAATCTTCGAGTACATTTCAGAGGAATAAAATGACAAGTTCAATTAGGTTCCTCGAAGCAGAGGAGAGAAACTGATTAATCAGGCATGGAAGTTCCTAAGTAACCAAAACAACTGTGTGGGCTTTCTCCTCTTGACTCATGTTACAGGGGGAGGGTGTATCTATTTGAAAATGGAATATATTTCCACATGCTCTGTAAAGGAATGTCCAAACATATCTAGATAGAAAATGGTCCCTATTATTTAGGCCTCTCCAGAGCCTCTCATAGTTTGTGCTAAGCTCTGGAATACGTACAGGATTTTTAGGGTGTTTTCTCTGAAGATGAAGTGGCTTTTAGAAGAGTATGTGGACTCAGAGCTATCATCCCAAAAGGGCAATATAAACTTCACAAGTAAACTTGTATTGAGCACAAAGGTAACTACACCAAACGACAACCTAGATTAAAATAAGACAACAAAACATTTACAACATTTGAAGTCCAAAGGCTTCTTAGAAAAATAGCCATGTCTGTCAGAAATGCACAATGTGTAGAGCCATATACCTGCCAATTGTCAGCAGAATAGCAGGAGCTGCTGTCCTTGGCCAGTGAAACAGCACGTTATTATTGCATCTGAGCTGGCTCTTTCCCAGAGCATTGGCTACCATCTCTACCAGCCTCGGAAAGCTGCCTTCTGCAGATGGGCTTTTTCAGAGGTGTCGTACACCTCACCGCTCACGGGAAGAGACAAACAAAAGCCAACGCATGTGACACACAGATGAACCATGCAAATAATATCATGCAAGAGGATGCATCCTGATCATAAAGCTACAGGATGTCTGCAGAGAAATTCAATTTTTCTGTAGTGCTTCGTTTGCTCACTTTGGCTGAAGGCTGAGGGAGGGGGAAGGGAGCCCCCACTAGTCTCAAACCCCTCATGTTTTGGAAGGGATTTGGGGGTAATTTTTTACATAATTTCTGGTAATAGCTGATTGAATTTGATCACGACAGCAGGAGTAGTAGAGTAGGAGGGTGACCAAGGTAGGGCTGTACTCTTTGGTCATCAGCACAGCAGAGCACAAAGCCACCGACACAGCTGCCACGCTTGTCCTGTTTTGGGCTTTTCTCCATCTCCTGGCACCCAGCCCTCCTCTGCACCATGCTCCCGATACTGTGACACCCGGATGCTCCTGCCCACCGCTCTGGAGAGTGTGGGTGCGTGGCCTCCCGGCGTCACAACACATTCGTGGGTGTTTGTGTCATGAGCAACTCAGGCAGCATCACTTATCTGTGTATCTCCTCGACAGCACCAGTCACTCCAGCCTGGGGATCGATGCTTTATTTTTATGGAATATTCTGTTCATACAGACTCGTAGCTGCTTCCCACAGGACAAGGTCTTGGAGTGGGAAACGTTCCAAATAACATATGAACTGGGGAGAAGTGAGAGCTAATAGATGAAGCATAAAGCTCAGCACCAAACTCTCACAGTGCTCAGCCCTGACTCTGCCAGTGACTTGCTGCTACAAGGGGAGAAGTGAGCCTTTTAGCTAATGCCTCTCCCCCCTGCCCCCCGCAGTTATTATAAGGATGAATTATTCAATGTGTGTACACAGCTTTGATGTTGTATGCACCATTTCATATGTACATAAGTGATAAAGATTATTGGGTGGTTCTGTCATCGTTAGAACACTAAACATGCATTTCTGGGCTTAATTAGGTGTGTAAAAATGGCTGTATGCAGCCACACTGGAAAAGGTGAGCCCTGATGTATAAATAATTGTGAGGCCACGGTAGAATACTCAACAACAGGAAGCCCATCTGGATTTAACCTTGGCCAAAGCCTGCTAAAGTACCCCTTGTGGCTTCTAAGCTCAGGCATCCAGAGAGGATTCCCATCTCAGTCCTTCCCTGGTCTGTCCAGTGTGAGTTTGAGCAGAGCAGGATGATTATTTCAAGTACAAGAAAAAAAGAGGGAAAAATCAAACAAAAACCTGCCCAGGAGGTTTTAAAGTATAAGATCAAATCTTGGGCTTATCAGAAGTTTTGAAGAGACTTCTGTGTACTCTAGGAGGGAAGGTTGTGGGCTGTGAGTCACCTGGCCCATGTCTGAATCAAGCTACCCTGAAGCACATTCACAGCTTGACTGTCCTCTCCACTGCTTTGCTTGAGGTGTGATATGTCACATCCAAATTCGTGCTAGCCACTAACCTTAAGTTGCCCTGCAAAAATGCTCCCCTTGCAAAGCCAGTGAACTGACACTGGCAAAACCCTTTGTGCAAATCACATAATCACAGAATGATTTGGGTTGGAATGGACCTTAAAGATCCCCTAGTTGCACCCCCTGCCACGGGCAGGGACATATGTCAGCAAGGCACAGCAAGCTCTGATTTGCATTTGTGCAATTTACTGCTGTTTGGTGACCAGCTAATCTCCACCAGTGCAAACAGTAGCTTTGACTGTGTTCACTCGGGGACAATGCTGACAAGGCTTCATCAGTGGCTGTCACCAGTGGTATAATATGGCAAAATCCCCAAACCAAACAAGACCTTAATTTCTCATTGGGTTTTGAGTTTCCTGAAATCTAAAGTTGAAAGAGGCTTCATCCCTTGCTCAAGGAGTTAAATCATCTGGTCAGAAAAGGTAAATACAGGTTCACAGTGCACAGGCTTTCTGCAAATAAACGCCTGAGAATCTCGCCAGTGGGATCAGTGTGGTGTAACTGCAACAGCATCTCAGCCTCATCTGTGTTGCAGGACCTTGGGAAAAGCAAGTTCAGCTTCTTCTGATGAACCTGTGTCATCACAGGAATGTGTTCAGGGTACATTTTTCATATCTTAATAGTTTCCACGTTATTAAACTGGATCTAATTATGCTTGGTTTGCTAGGAGCAGCAAATCATATTCACAAGCGGGTTTTCATTTAAAAAATTATTCTATACAAAGATTTCATTAACATGTTAATTGCTACCAGAATTATGTGCACATAAATAATAAACAAGAATACCTACACATTATTAGAAAATAATTTCCACATATACCAAGCCATTTACTTGAATTTGTTTTAGATTTTAAGTGGGGAGCAGTGTGCCTAATCTACCCAGTGCCTAGAATTACCCAAATATTCTCAGTTATGAAAACATGGCTTTATTTCCTTGTCTGCAGAATGTGACTCTGCAGACCATACTCAAAGAATAGGTGATGCCCTTTTAGCATCAATAAAATGAATTGGTCCCTGTATTTTAACCAAGCAAGAGGAATCTCTGAACCTTCAAAGAGGTCTGAATGGGGAAACCACGTCCCTTGCCAGAATCCCTCTGAATTTGCTGGTCTTTCCTGGCAGAGAACTCACTGTGAGATGGACATGAACTCCCTGGCCCGTGTATGACCACCAGCTCCCAGACAGCAAGGGCCGCAAGGACACAGTTGTGGTCATAATCCTAAAAGGGCGTCCTTCCTCCGCTGAGGTGGCAGCAGCTCACACAGGTGAGCTCAGTCACATCCCAGGAAAGCACCTGTGCTTGTGCCTTTTGGTCTCCAGATGTAATGACAAGACAGGGTTTATTTTTGCCCTCTAGAATGAAAATTCCTTGCTCTTGCAGAGCACACTGGACACTGAGATCAAAGATGCCCTATGTAAGGTCTGCTGACATGCCCTCTTGTGCAATAATCGTCTTTGGTGACACAAAAAGAAGAATGAAAAGGAAAATACAAAAGATCTGGAAGTATCAACAAATTCTCCTTTCTGTGCCTACACTCCAGCACCGCAGACTAAGTGTGCAGGAACGGAAAGATTTCACTTGGGAGAAAAGTGGAAAAGAACAAGAGGAATGTAAATGCCATGTGAAACCACACTCAGAATTATAAAAATCTCTTCTTCAAGAAGAGCCACAATAGAAGCCTGAAAGCCTGAGCAATACAAACTAGGAAATAGAGAAAGGAAATTAAATTTTTAAGACCCTGGATGTTTAGATAGTGTTATCTTCAAGACAACAAACAGCAAGGGGCCAGGAAATTCCAAATTAAATCCAACACTCTCCTTATTTCCTGATTTTCTCTTGTTAAGGATAAAAAGCACAGCCAGGATCAAGTTAACATTATATTTCCTGCCTTGTGACTCTACTGGCATAATTTTTGTTGCTAGGTATACGTAGACAGACCTACTCTGAAATTAAAAAAAAAAAATTCATTTCCCTGGCATGCAGAGAGGTAACACAAGAATTTCAGGTCACAAGAAACCTAACAAACCCAGCTGCTGATCCCACGAGGTTTTTTGTAAATCCAAGGTGAATGTCTCATGGAAGGAGTTCATGGCTGATGACAGATTCTTTTGTTATTAGATGACATTTATTGATTATTGTGAGCTGTTTGACAAGTGTTTATCCTACCAGAATTTAAATCATGGAGCTCATTGCTGTTGCTGCAACACAGCTGCCATTTTCTAAAGTGCAGGAATTCCCATGAGTTGACTATGAAAGGCAGGAGGAAAACTTCATGAATTCACCCCACACTCATCTGCACCCACCAGCTCACCAGGGCTGGTGGTTACTTGAAGCTCTCGACATGCCCTGCTTCAGGGAAAGATCATCTGGGGTCCAAGATGATGATCTGGCTGGCAGTAGGAACTCCTGAGGGGAGCAGCTGACATGCATGAGCCCAAAGCGTGGTGCAAGGAAACCTGTGCCATCCCCAGGCTCATCCTTAGCATGGGGTGAAGAGCCCAAGGAGGGAGGTCTGCGGCTGTGGCCTGCAAAGATCAGCAGTAAGAGCAGCATGTGGAGGACAACTGGGAGTGAGCTAGTGCCAATGCAGCTAATTTGCCAGGCAAAAGGGATTTGAAAGGCAACCAAGTGGATTACAGCCCCCCAGCATGCCACACACGTTTTGGCAGAGGCTTGGCACAGGCAGTAATGTGCCCAGTTATAGGCTGGCACTGATCCTACCCTACTCCTCTCCCTGCAGCCAGGGTCCTTCCAGCCACCAAAGCTCAGCACAAGCTTCCAGTACCTTCCTTGTTACCAGGAAATAGTTGGGACTCAGACCTTATTAACAACAAGGTTCTGCCCCCATGGGCTACAGGGGCTCAGCAGCCTTGAGGACTTTCCTCAAGTGCTTCCCTGCATTAATGCTGACCCTGAAACAAGCCCCTTCCTTTCCATTTTGGGAGAAGTCCATTGCTGGCCTGAGGGCAAACAGCAGCCAGGAGGAGTTGCAGATCCCACAGGAGTATCTGAAGCTGCCTGGTTCCCACTAGCTTGACCTGAGCCCTCTGTCAGCGCCTATGCTGCCAGCATCCAGAGGCACGCAGGTCCCCAAGCACAGCCCAGAGGCTCAGCTGTGGTTTTCAAAGCAAAGAGTTAGACTTTGATTATTACTTTGAGATTATTGTTATGGAGTTTTAGTCATCATGACCCAACTTTTCACTGATATCCATGAAAACTCAAACTTGTGAGCTAATTCTGTGCTTTTAGAAACTATTTTTATGATCCTGGAATCCTCAGAACTGAGACAAAGAGGTGGCATGACTTTGTCCTTTTCCCTATGCCAATTTTAATTTTAAAAACTGCCCCTTCTCATTCAAAGTCCACAGTTCTGGAAGGGAACAAGGGAGGGAGAGAGGGAGGAACAGAGGAGTTCAGGAAGGGATGAAATGGAGAACGAGGGAAGAAAGAAAAAGAANAAAGAGAAGAGAAGAGAAAGGAAATATACTTTGGAGCCAACAAGTTTAGTGGGATTACACGTGTATTTACAAGTGACATTTAAAAGGAAGGATTCTATACTGTGTTCTGATCCTTCAGTTTTACTTCCTATTTAATATTTTTTCATTCATCTTGGAAAAGTTTAGCAATGCAGTTTGCATTTCAAGCAACACTGTGAATCAGTCTGCCAGAGACAGGTAGATACGGTTTTTCTCTGCTAAGGTCTGGCATCTCACTTCTTGATGAACCAATCTTGCCAAAGACTTGCCAAAGACTTGCCAAAGACTTGCCAAAGAAATTTTAAAACATCACTGAAGGGTGTGGAAGTCTTTTCAAGGATTTGCAAGGAAGTTTTATCACAAGGACTGAAAGTTATAAATAAAACCTTTCAAAGCTGGTGGCGTCTTGCTGCTGTAAGTGATGCCTCAACACAGCCCTGCCATGTGACATCATTTATGAAAACCACGATCAAGAAAACCTATGAAAATGAAACACTAAGTTTGTAAATTTTTAAACTTTAGATGTCTCTGAGCTTTCTTTTGCCACTCTGTCCCCTCTCCAGTTAAAAATGCTTGAACAAAAGAGCAGGAAAAACAAAGAAAGACTGGCGGGACAAGAGTCATGGGCATTTATTAATTTTATTTGTCCTAGAGGGAGAAAGAGAGAGAGAGAGAGGGAGAGAGGAAGAGATGGAACTCAAACTTTTTAGAAAAAATTGGGGTTTTCCTTATTTAAAATGTTGAATATAGGTTTCGCACTCTTTAGAACAGATTACAGTATGAAGAATCTGTACTAGCCCCAGGCAGAGACAGAGGAGCACTGCCCCAAATGCATGCATTGTGAGATATTTTGGATGAGTTAAGAGGCAAGAGAGTAAGAAACATCTCCAGCAATGAGAAAAGGTGATGGCAAAGCACCCAAAAGAATTTTTGCATGCAATTTAATGGGCTGTTTTTTAGAAAGTATACTCCTATTCTGCTCAATTGTGCAGTGACCAAAGGCCAGATCCATTTTCTCAGCTGAAGAAAAGAAAGACGTACGTCTCTCAGGAAAGCACCTCACCTATCAGGCTAGGGATTAACATACAGGATTTATCCCTGCATCCCGCACCCCACACTTTCTACTCCAGTTCTACTAATTTGTGTGGAAACACGAGAGATTCCTAGGGTATGGCATGAAGGGAACCAGGCACCTTTCCTTATGCAGCCTCACTGCTCAGGGGCTATGAATGGTGAAAGAATAGTCTGAGCTCTTATCATAAAATAAGAGCACAGACTGCTGTTTAATGTAAAATGCAGTCAACAGGTATCCCCTGCAAACGGAACAGGGTTCAGGCTTGTGTTCATTCCAGCACCTTTGTACATCACATCAACAAATCTTCAGCTCTTCTCTGAAGAGTGAAGTGCTCCTAGTGAAGACAAAATGGGTGGAGGGCATGAAGATGGATGAAGCTGTGAATGAGGACGGGAGAAGCATAAGAGAGAATCAGGAACGCATAGGAACAACTCTTACCCTTGTGTGATTTACCAGAGTCAAATAAGAAGCTGGTTCAGGAAGAAGGAATGCAGTTTCTATCTCCTGAATGACAAACTGTGTTTAATAAAGATGTGACTCTGCAAAGGATTTAGGATGGAGGCATAGCAAGCAGGTGCACACAGACATCAGTGTCATATGACATATATAGTTCTTGGCTGAACAGATAATGCTGAAAAATTGGAAGCTGTCAAAAAGAGTCAGAAAAAATGCCTAAACATGAGACAAAAGATTTTGAGAGGACCTTTAAGAAGCTTAGCCATGAAAGAAGACCAAAAAATGATTGACTGGTGTGTTGATGGAGAAAAAAATTTCCATAAAGAAAAAATATGAAGCACTAAATCTGCTGACTTTATCAGAAACAGAAACCAGTGGCTAAAAGAGGAAGGCAGATGTGTTCAAATTTTGAAAGACGAGGAATTCTTGCACAGCACAGAAGACAATTAACATATGGAACAAATCTCCAAGGAAAGTTCTGGACTTCCAGTCTTTCAATGACCCCAGAGCAAGTCTGGGTGCTTTTCTAGCAGGTATTGTTCAACACAGACTTCAGCTGAGTTACCAGCCTCAGCACAACAATAATAGACAGGGAAGAGTGTCTCACAGACCAAAATTGGACCAGGTGGCCTGGTGGGTCCTTTTGGATGTTTTCTCTGTGAACATGCACACTTAAGGTCTTAAAAGCTTTCTTAGAAAATTACAAATGTGTTCCTCTCAGATTAAAAAGTTCATCACATGGGCAGCTTGGATAAAATCAGTGCTTTAACAATAAGAACAAGAGATTCAATTATGCGTGACTTGCCCCTATGCTATTCAAAGGATATTGGCATTTTTACTTCCACTGGCTGAGAACCCGCTGTGAATACCACTTGGAGCAGGAAGACTGATGACATTTTGAAAGAACTACATCATTCACCTGATGAACTTTTTATGAGACAAGGAATTTACTTTTATCCATTTATCTACAAACATAAACATCTGAAGGCTTTAAAACTGAAAAACGTAAAAAACCCTGTCTTTTCAGGATCTTTTGCAATGAAGTACATATACACACTGCCAGTTTATAAGGCTTGTTTCTCAGTGTGCTGCTCCATTAAATTCCTCGGTGTCCTCTCTTTCTCCTTTTTCAGTTGTTTGGATGAAGTCCTAGCCCCACCTCTGTCTATGGCCAAACTTAGAGTGGGAAAAGGGGGGAAGACTTGCAGTCTGCCTTTTGCGTTTCAAATGCCTTCCTGCTAACTTTTTTGGATTTGCCAGGTTTGTCTAACCAGCACTGCTTATCCTGACAGCTTTGGCTGGTCCTCTACTCCCTTCTGTGTGAGTGTGGTGAGGGAGCAAGCCTGAACCCTACTCTGTCTTCAAATGCACACCAGAGACAGTGGCTGGGCCAGTGCTGTACAGCCCACATACACACGTTTCTTAACACTCAAAATTGCAATTCCTTTTAAGTTTTCTGTGATTTTTTTAAACTCCATACCAACAATTCAGGTGTTCTTCCAGGTGGCACCATACTCATAACAACAAAAACCATATACAAGGTTGGGACTTTCAGCTGCAGAACAGGGCTCTGGATACTTGAGCTAATGCAGTGAGATATTCACCTTTCAAGCTAACTATAAATGCAGGAGCCAATAGACACAGTTTACTAGTAGTTTTTATAGACGCTCTGCTAGCATCAGAGAAGAAGCTCAGAAAAAATGTTCCTAATCCAGGTTCATGATAGAAGAGTATTCAAGAGGAGTATTCCCAGGTACCTCCAAACAAATTGTCTGTTCTGACCTCTTCTTTCTTGTCCCTTTGAAAACCGTGCTTGCTGTAGTCTTACATCTCTTTTGCTCATTTTTCAGTCTATTCTTGACAGTGACTTCCAGCCTCCATTCTCCAGGTTTCTCACCCCAGTTTCTTTTTTATGTTTTCTTATCCTTTTAGTTCTATACTTTACCTCCAGCTTTGTTCTTCATTCCTCCAATCCCTGTCCCAGCACCCAAGGTTGTTTCCTCATTTTCACTATCTTCATCCTGCCTTTATTCTCTCCATCTGCATGTTCAGCCTGTTTGGCTCCTCGCTTGCTCTCTCTCTGCCTCCCAGGGTGTCACAATCCCAGTCTCTTGTCCCATGTTGCTCACAATTCCTGTCTAGCTTTCTATCCAGCCTGTTCTTCACCTCAGCAAAGATCCTGCTCACAGACATCTCTCTTTTCACAGTATCTGATCCTTCTCCTCACACCCTGTTAGGTTTCTAAGCACAGTCTCTTTGTCTCACTAAGATCAAGATGCTGCTTAATTTCTTTATTCTTCTCAGCCTTTCTTCCATAACCCATTCTTTAGTACTCCCAGTCTCTGCTCCCTTCCCAGTTTCCCCCCATCCCACCCCACTCTCACCAGCCCCTCTCAAAATACTCACCCAGCCTGTTTTAATCTTCTTGCTCTTTCCTACGTCTCTTCCACCATCTCCAAGTCACCATGTCATTCCTTTCCTGTTCAGTCTTAGTCTTACCAGCGTGAAGGTAGAGTTGTGTTGATGGAAGAGTATGCTTGGATGGGGGAAAACTGGGATGGAAGCAAAGACTAGGAATGCAAAAGAAATGGTCAAGATGGAATTAGCAGCCTTTTTTTCCACTGAGTGAGTCCTCAAAAAAGCCCCAAAAAACAAAAAACCCAAAACACCTAATTAATTTGACTGCACTTTCTGTATACTCAGAAAGAAAGATAGTATCTTGAAGATCACATGTTCATTATGGAAAAATTCTGCTTTAAAAGCTAAAATTTGGCAGTTAAAGGTAGCAAAAATTTGGGTCATTGCAATTATTAAGAGATCTTAATTAATAATTTGCCATTATTCTAGGTGTAATTCAACTTAAATTTATCCCCCAATAGTAACAGTTTCATCTGCGTGAAAACTTCATATTATTATTTAATTCTAATGTTGTGACATCATGTGATACCTTCAGTAAGGATCAGACTTTGTGGGAACATATACTACAAAACGTTTTCTTTGGGAAAGGGCTTATAGTCCCAAATGAAGATTTAATTGGCTCAATTCTTCTCATTTCACCCAGCAACTTACTGATTATAAGAACATGAGGATAGAGTGCAAAAGACAACAAGGTTAAGTAATTTTAAATAGCTGATTACCCATATATGGCCATGCTGGATTTGGGTTTAATTGCTTCAGATGTGCAAGCTTTTTCTCTAGCTGACTTTTCACAGCCCACAAACACACAAATTCCTGAAAAAGTAGCAGTGTTCTGTAAATGCACCATAATGAATTTTCTAGTCTAAGTGCACTGACCCAGTACTAAGTCAAAGGTTTTTCTATACAGCTAAGTAAAAGACTTAGTAAATTATAAGTGAACAAGACTGGCCTACTATAACAAGATTCTTATAATGAAGTAGGAGCTGAATGTCCAGCTCCTGAAAAATCTATCTCCATACTTTACAGAAAAACAACAGGAAAATGCAGAGCGCTATTTCCAAAACCCATACAAAATGCTGTACATTTGGCTTAACAGTTAGCTGTACATTTCTGATTCATAAAATCATAAATCAAAGTCTTTTCTTATTTTCTCCTTCTAAGAGCTGCACAATGCTTAAATTTTGCCACTGATCATGGAGCACTGAATCAAGTTTTCAACCAGCAATTCTTTATTTTACTTTATAAGACATCAGGTTAAAAAATTACCATATTTTTCTAGCAAGCTCTCTCCTCTATGCATAACAACCAAGAGAAAACATAAGTACTGATTATTTTGTAAAGTCTCTTTGACTAAATGAAGTTACCAAAAAACTATTAAAATCTCTGAAATTCACCATAAAAGTTGCATTTCCAAAAAGAACCAGTAAAGCTGTCAAAGAAAAAAATTAATTTCTATAATATATACTATTAGACCGTACATAAATCGAACTGCACATGCATCAAGACTTAAATAACTATATAAATGCATCCTAAATCTCCCAAGACAGATGGTAGGTCATATACAGACAAGATACGCATTCCAAAATGATTTTTCTTTAATAGGAAAAAGAAAGGGTAGATGAAAGCATAATTGGCAAATGGTTAAAATATTGTTAAATGACAACAAAACGCACAAGCTTATGCTGCAATATTAGACAATGCAAAGCAAATGAAACCAAGGGATTGCATGGTTGTTTTGCCCCTGATTCAGGAAATCACCTAGACATATGTATGAGTGCATCTTGGTTCAGGAAGGAATGTAAGTGCAAGCCTAAATTTAATCATGATGAGATTTTCACCTTCAGTCTGGCTCCTGTATCCTGGGTCCAGCATCTGGTGTAGTGGGAGGAGGTACTAGGTATCCTCTGTAAAGCAAAAACAGGTGAAAATTTCTCCTGGCCGATGATCCGAGCTTGGTGGTCCTCCAAGGTGGGGTGTAGGAGTGCATCTGAATGAGGGTAAATAAATTTGCCCTATAAGCCCCCAAAGCACTGGGTTTTCTGCACAGATCACACTTTATAGAGCATTCTAGGTAGGCTGCCTGATCTGCATTGGCCAAAACCTCTTGTGGGCTCCTGAGATTATGAGGATATATATAGCCAGTAAAGAACAAAACCTCCTTGATCTGCTCTAAGGTCCCCACACTCACTGGGATGGATTAGTTCAGCTGGTTTTGAATTTCATTTCTTGTACTACTCTGCTAATGTATCTATTATTTTTTGCCAGATTTGCTAGCAGCCCATGGAAATTTAAAATCCTCAAAATATCAACCCAATAAGACTGGAGGTTTTTTGCAAATGTTATTAAAATACAAAATGGTTGTATAATACTATATATTTGCTTCAGTATGGAAAAGAATATGCTACTTCCCTCTTTTTCTCCCTCAGCTATGCTACACCCTAGTTACAACATAAAAAGTGGAGTTCAAAAGTCAATTGTAGAACTGATGGCAGGGTTTCATATTCGTGACACATTCAGTGGAGAACTTTTCCCAAGTAGTGAGACCTGATTTTGATATATTTTTAAGACCAGAATTCAAAATTTAGTCCCAGACTCACCACAATACACTTTCTCTGATTGCATGGGATCAAAAACTCACCTTGAATTTGTAAGCTAGTTTTGCAAACTGCAAAGTTGTTATTGTCTGCTTTTTCCTCCTGTATGCATTTTCTTCTTACTGTTGCAAGACTTTTAAGTTTGTCCAGCAAATGATATAAAATGACATAGCTAATAATAGTGTCACCAAAAATATAATTTCCTTTTTTAAAAAAAGATATTTTTATAGAATTAAGGGCACATCATTTTTGAATATGATGTTTTATTTGTGAAAATGTAAATGATCTTTTCATTAAATAGCAAACAAAATGATGTATCTCTGAAAAATATGATAATGCTTTTTTAAGCATGTGCAGATGGTGTAGCTAGAACATCTGCAGCAAGAGAAAATCTGAAAAGAACAGGAATTTTTTGAGAGGATGAGTTACTACCTCCAATCTATGTTTTTGCAATTTTGTTGCAATGTTCTTTACTGAGAAGCATTCTCTGGAGGGCTCAGTATTTGGCATCTTTTCAGAGTTTCTACTGGACTCAAGAGAAAATCTTAATCATAAAATCTATTAAACATTTTAATCAGCCCATAGTACATTTTTCAACATGTCACCAGCTCAGCTTTTTTAATTTGCATCAAACAATCTTTATTTACACAAAGCACCTTCATAAACAAAATAGTCACGTAATGGAGTAGGGCTAGAGAAGGATGGTCAGAGGTGTGGTAGGGTTTCAGGATAAAGAATCACTATGTGGTCTTGCACTTTTCAATCCAGAAAGAAAATAACCGGGGAACATGTTAGGGAGACAAAAGCATGGATTGACATCTCACTGCCTTTTCAAGAAGGAGGGTGTGACAAATGAAGCAAGCAGGAAGTTGGTTCAACTGGAACAAAAGATGTGTTTGGGCTGTGGATCTCTGTGCTGTAGCATGTTTTAGGTGACTGAAGATTACATAGGTCCACAGGTACACTGAACAAACCCATGGAAGAGAAATCCATTCAAGATTGCTACTGCTTGGAAATTGTCTCTGGTTTAGAAAACCTGCAAATGCCTGGAAGCTGGAGGAATACATGTGGAAAACATACAGCCTTGTCTTGTTTTTGTACCCTTTCTAGGCATCCTGACTTTGTCCACTGATGTTTATTACAGAGCTAAATGAATCCTTAGTCTGTCCCTATGGGTTTATTCCTCTGTTCGCATACTTTAATCTCCTTGATGGCAGAAGTGGTTAAGTGTGTAAATGTGCAGGTAACAAATTAATGAAACTTATGAAGCAACTTTTAATGGTCTTCCCTATCATTACTCATCCTTCCATGTGTGAAGAAGAAAATTAATTATAGTCATTACATAATAGGTGTTATGCCTGAAGACCATCAAGAAGATAAGGAGCACTCATAGTCTCTGCCTAGACTATATGCTTAGCTTCATCTAGTCCAGATTAACATTTTCACTAAATTAAGAGAAGTTAAATATATCGTTTTCAATATCCTCACTAAAATCTGGCTTTGGTTCTCCAGTTCAGAGGTGCTCAGACTTTTAAACTACCTGGGAAATGATGGCCACCTTTAAATACAAGCACTTTTACCCATTTCATTGAAAGTCCTTTAGTCTAAGGTAGTGAATGAACTGTAAAAATTACTTCTTAAAACTAGTATTTCAAACATATTTAAATCTTCTTTATATCATATTTCCATGTAATTTTTTTTCTAATTCTCTTCATTTTGCAGGTCCTGGAAGGACTTACGTACTTCATGCTCTGTCACTTCTTGTATTATGGCTTATGCAAATGGTGAGAACACTGTAGCTTCAGGTGGAGACTCCATCATCTTCAAAGTCTTCCTCCTGAGAAGGAGACTATTTTTTCCATGTTACACACTGATCTTTTGTTGGCCAGCTTCTAGATTGTCTTGCTCAGATTTTGATTTTCAAGTAGATTTACAACAGCTCTGAAATGGAAAAAATAATTAAACAAAGACATTTTTTAAGTAGTTTTATATAAATTGCTCTGAGTAATTCTCTTCCCATCCACCATCACTGTAACAGCTTTGCAAAGTACTTCTACACGATCCCTTAAAGGTTCTTCCTGTTTTCTCTAGTGGCAAGACAAATATTAAACTACAGAGAAAGTTAAATAGTTCACCTTAAGTCATGTTTGTCAACAATAAAACCATATTTTCATCAAATAAGACATAAATCACATTGTATGCTCTCCAGCTACCAGTGAAGAATCATCAAGATCATAGCAAAGATCACGCCAACAGTCACAATTATCCCAATAACCAGACAAAAGACCAAAATGGCATTTGTTCTGGTTCTCCTTGATAGTGCTGATTCTGTTCTCCTTGTTTTTTTTGTTTGTGTTTCAAACAAAAGAAGTACACGATCATTATTATGTTCAAATTTTCAAATTAATTGAGCATGTAATCTGATGAATAGGACTGAGAAGCAGCAGGGCTTGATTGCTTACTGTCTGACACCTTTCACAGCCTTGAGGCCTTAATTGTATCAGCAAAAGTTAGGATAGTAAATTTTTTATTGCAAAGACATATCTAACCAAGGAAGATGCAAGGAAAGAGATCAACTCGTATGGAGTGGGAAATGTCACTTTAAAGCTGTAAAACACAAAGAACTGCAATTCCTAAAGAGGCAAAAACTATCTGTTTGGTACACATTAAGAATGACAAATATAACAACATTTTTGTTTCAAGCAATGCTTTAATGTAAAATTTCAAGATGTGTGGATGTAAGATACATGAATGATACAGAATTACCAGAGGTTGTCTGCCACTTGAGTCAGGCTGACTTCTTTGTTTTGTGCCTGGTACCAGGTGCTCTGCCACCCAGGGCTGAGGCACCAAGGGACTACCGGGCTGCAGAAGAATTTTAACAATGGCAATTGCTGCGATAATAATGATAGTAATGAAGACAAAAGAGAGCATGCCAATAAAAGACTGAATTCAAGGACTCGAGTGCTCCTTTTCAGTTCCCTGTTTCTATCAAGGTCTGCAAAGCCTTTATTTAAAGCAAATAACCACTAGGCATGGAAAGGAGTTGTTTTGCATGGAAAGAAGGCCCAGAAACACTGTAGTGAGGAGTAGCTGCCTGAATCTGAGAAGTGAAAGCCGTAGCAAGGATATCAAGTAAGAATACATTTTATAATGCTGTGACCTCTTCAACCATTCACTTAAAAACCAGAGCCATTACTTTGGCTATTTCTCTAAGACCATGCTCTCCAGTTAGAAGATATATCTAACAACCCAGGAAGAGTGGAAAATGCAAAAGATAATCAATCAACTTGCCCCATCTGCTTTTTGGCCATGAATAAAGAAATGCCTGCAATCCAAAACCAGTCACCTTATTCTGAAATTTAATTGACCTTATTTGTTCAGCACCATTCAAACAAATCAAGGACTTTTCAGGCATTGCCAGATCTCTCCAGTTTTGACAGTTTTACACAAGCCAACCCTAATTCCTCTTTCATTTTCCCTTATATAGATTCTAAAATTATAAGGTACTATTTTGTTGCTGACTGGTATGCAAAACTCATGTTCACCCTGATAGGAATTCTGAGTAGCAGAATGACTGCTGGAAAACCATTTCTATTTCTATTTATGTTTCATTTCTACTTCTATATAAGGTCCTGTGCCACTGTCATCACTGTAGTATCTAAGCAACTCCTCCATCACATCATTTGAGTTTCATTGTCCTGCATCACAGAATTTTCATTCAGATATTCTTAACCACAGTTCATCCATGGGATTCTTCTGATTTTTCTGCAAGATACAGGACAGGTAAGAATGGTGAACTGGCTGAGAATAATATACATAGTAAATCTGAATATTGGGGCTTACATACCATGTAGAGTTACCTGCTTTTAGACTAATTCACTTCATTGTCTGGAATGTGTCTTTTTAGAATTCCATGTGGTTGTGGGGAATGGACATTAATGAAAATTATCTTTGATTTTTACAATTTCATTAATGTAATTTATTATCCCCTTGACAAGATATGAGTTTGGAACTCTAAGAACACTTCTATTTATAGGCTGTAACAGAAGCCTCACAAGGAGAAAAGCAAGTTTTGTGTTGTTCGCAACTAATCAACTCAAGTTTTCTTTCTAGGCAAGAAAATCTTCCAATAATCAAGAACCAGAATTGCCCAAAAGACAAACTGATAACGCAAAAGGATGCCTTCCAAGGAAACAAGCAGGAAGCAGACAAAAGCTGCTTCTAAGTTAGCTGGTTCACAATGAGCAAAGACAGACTCGTATGAGGGGCACTTTTAAGATCCTGACTGCAGTCTTGAAGTCCAGGCAACCTTCCTATTAGACAGTGAGATTTTGCCACAGCCAGAATAGACCTGTCAAACACCTTCAGCTTACAGGTAAGGTTACAAAGAGGTATTTACACCAACTTTCAAAAAAACTGTCCTTAGCTCAATAAAAGTAGAAAGAACAAGTCTTTTTTTTGAAGCATGCAAGGTCTAGTTCAATGACTTTCAAATTGAAGTCTACTGCCCACTAGAGATCTGTGCAATATTTTATGGTAAAGAATGATGAACAAACCCCACTACTATATATCTTACACAATTATGTCGCAAAAAAAACCCCACACTAAAATTGCATGCACTCCACTAGAAATTTTCTAAGGCTCTACAGTAAAAAAGAAAGTGACGTCATGTCTGAGAGTTTCAAGCAGATTGCCTCCAACTCTGCCCAAAACTTAGCATATTAGCTTTACCTGTTGGTTATTTATATTTGCTAAAAAGGGAGTGCCTTTAAATGAAATGCAATTCCTCTTCATCCTCCTCTCCCTCAAGTTTTTCACTGGGCTGGAGTTCCTCCCAGATCATGTCATGGACCATACAGTAGTGCTCCATATACAAGTAGATGCTCGATCAAATGTTTATAAGGTCCAGCAGCCAACAGGAATTCTCTCCACCAGTTTTCAGATCCAGAAAATATGTATCACTTTGGCAGAGAGGAACAAGACTGTGGGGTTTTGACTCTTAATAAAATGATGATGCATAGCTTTCCTGCTTCCCTTCTAGATTATCTATGACTTTTTCTATGGCTTTATATATATTTAAAAATGGATGGAGATAAGCTAATGGGAGAGCAGGATTACATACACACAGAAGATATCCAGGCTGTTAGCCTTGAGAAGCAGGATTCCCTATTTAATTTCTGTGCAAATGCAAGGACAGCACAGTTTTGCTGATTACACGTTTGTACAGCAGCCAGTTACAGAGACGTGCCTTTTCTGTCTGAAGGAAGCTTTGGCTCTGAGGCCATCAGCAAGAAAGGGACTGTCCTGGTTTAGCCAGTCATCCCATGACAGGGACTCAAAAGAACTGGGGGCTACAATGGCCTCTGAGACACAGAAATGCTGTTGCATCCATCTTCTTCATAGAAGTGCCACTGGACACACCCCGCAGCTTGCCCTCTCACTCATGAGAAGTGTGGAGCTTGGAGCACAGCTGGGATCTCAGTAGGCCGACACCCTTCACGTGGCATCCTAGTGAGGGCTGTTCTCTGCTCTTGCATTCTTCGCTTCCAGAGTCTTCCCTCCTCACAGCACTATTATTTAGCAAATATGAACAAACCACCTTCCAGCTCCGAAGTCTTCACAAAACACTGAACAACACAAGGGGCTGGAGCGCGCAACATCCTTCAGTGTTTCTGGGTAGTGACTGAGTAAGAAGGACATGTAGAAAAGTCAGTCACTAAAAATGGGATTTTCCTCACAGGGTTCCCAATAATTTTTGATGATAAATTTTGTTTTTCTGTTATGTTTCTCTTGCTATAAAAGACAAGGAGAAACTTTAGGTTTGAACAGCTCTGAAAACAAAAGAAGAGACAAATTACTGAAGACCGCTCACTTATGCAAAAGAATCATTATGCCTGTTTATCCAAAGGTTCTCAAGGAGCACAGTGATCACAGGTAAAGGACCCATAGAAGTTCCTCATGCATGTATTTAAAACTGACTCATACAAAGTTTCAACACATGGCAAATGCACACAAATTTCTGTGAGGTTTTACCTCACCTTTTGCAGTATCTCTTCCCTATGCCCTTCCCACCTCCCATGTGTTAAAGCCCGAAGCACAAAGTGTCACACTGTATTTTCAAGTGCTGGCTTTGGGGCCAGGTTTGCAGATGGTGTTGCTGAATCTGGCCACTGCTGCTCAGGTGGCAAAACATCAGAGCCCCAGTAAAAGGAGTAAGGATGAGACAAAAGCAAAGACATTCACCCTTTACCAGCTACATTGATGATTTTTAGCTCTGTTGAAGACTTAAGGGCACTCTCTCTAGGAAAGTGCCAGGAAGAAAGGCCAGGCACAGAGCAAACACCTTTGCACTTCTTGCCCCATCCTGTATCTCTGGCAGGAAGTAATGTACCTCTGTGGAATAGTGAAAGGAGAGATCTAGGTGATAAGATAGACAAAATATACAGACTTAAGCTCATTGACTTGAGTGAGGCAGAGAGACATTCAGAATTATTTCAATTTCATTTAAAAAAAACAAAATTAGGAGGTAATAGTGTCCTAGGTTACAATGTAAGATGAAACAAAATGTGTGTATTCTATTATCATCTTCACAAGCCACTAAAGCAGGTGGGGCAGTGCTCGTTATCCNGAATTACAATAATTTGGAAGGAAGTGGCTTACATTTTTCATCCTAAGGGAAGCTCCTGCCTTCCTTGGCAGACACCTGCATTTCCAATCAATACAAATAGAGAGGACTCATTCTTTTCCTGACTAAAACTTTTTTGTCCATTTGGCTGGGTGAAAGACATCTCCCAAAGCCTTTACAAGACCCCCTCCTCACAGACAGTGTTGTACCAGTTGTCAGGGCCCAGGCAGGGAGGCTGTAGGGCTACTCCTGTGAAGAGGGGCAGGGGCTGCCCATGCTGGACACAGATGGGTCCAGTCAGCTCCAACTGACCCAGCCAAGGCCAGCCCTCCACAGTGGCCTAGCTTGTGCTGATTAGAGATATCTAATCAGCCAGTTTTGGATGCTGGAAAAAATCCATTTCAGTCTTTAGATTACCTGAAAGGGAAGATTTTTGACCTTTTTCCTGACACTAATTTTGTGATTATGCCTTTCTTTCCATTTCAGCTTGTAGATGAGATAGACAAATAACAAATGAAAATATGGTCTCGCAACAGAAAGACTTAGATTTTCTGGAATGGATATAGAAATTACTCTGCTTGATAGGTATGATAAACTTGTGTTGAATTCTCCAGCTGCCATTTCAAAAAGCCTTTTAATGATGAACTGGGAAAGGCATCATTGTACCATGGACAGAAATGCTACTCATTTCAAGTCTGAACAGCACAGCAAGCCATGCTCCCAGAGAACAGAGCAGTTCTGTAAAATACAAGGGAGCAGCTGTAAAGAACTACATCCAAACACAAGGAATCTTGTTGCATCCACTGCTGCTGTCAGAATGAGCTTTCTCATTTCCTCCTGACCCTGTTAGAAAAGTAAGTACAATCTTCTGATCTGGCTAGACATCTGACCATCCACAGAGAAGAAAAGTAGGAGTCCTTCAGCTGTTGACTTCTTCTATCTACCTAATTAAGAGTTAATAATTTTTAAAGTCCAAACCATGTCACTCCTGGCAAGACAAGGCCCAGAAACTCCTTTGGGCATCTCTGTACAAAGCCAAAGGACACTGATCTGGCACTAAGCAGGACAATCCATTCTTTCTAATCTACTCAATATACCTTAGAGCTTGTCTTCTTCAGATTCCTATATCATCATAAATATTTTCTGAGTCAATTAGTAAAAATTTCTCAGTCCTTGTAAAAATTTCTCAATGGGTCTGTTGGGTGGTTTCATCTGACCACCTTTCACCAAGTCTACTCAGTTACAGCTTAAACACAAGCGAGTGAGTTGTCGTATTGGTGACTCACTGACTCAAGTCAAAGGAACAATTTTCATGCTTAAACCTAAAACAGATTAAGTGTTCTGCTTATTCAGGTCTCAAAAAAGGAAACCTCCACTATACAAAAGGCATGGGGAGGCTGAATTGTGAGAGAAGCAGGGGGGAGGAGGAGGGAAGCTTTGGGTGGTTTGTGACTACCATATGGATTTAGAAAATGAATGAACAAATTTTACGTTACTCTACAATGGCAAAAAGGGCCTCCACAGAGATACAAGAAATAGTCTATCTTACTGACCAGGCCAGTTTTATGTAGTAAGCAACATGGGGAGAGGTATCTTGAAAGATTTCTTTCTTTCTAGTCTGCCATAATTTTGAATAAGACCTCAATTTACATTATTCAGGGGAAAAAAAATTTGATGAGCAAGGCATTTTTCATGCTTTCTCTGATTAGGAAAGATTTCTGTGTGGCTGTTCTGTTTTGAGAAAATCAGCACACTGCTACCTTCATCATGAAGTCAGCAAAATCTCATTAGCATACGAGCAGAGAACAGTAACACAGAACTGGTTTATGATGTATTCTCTGTAGTGTTAAACTTCAATATATCTATTGTGCATAAGTGAATTCCAGATGGCCACTAAGAGAAAAACTCAAAAGTTTGTTTTCCTGCTTCTGTATTGAAGTGTAAAAGAGACAGCTGCAGAACCAGTGCTGCTGGTCCTACCAGACTTAGTGAGACAAAAAGAAATCTATATTAACCAACTGTGGTGCAGTAAAATATAAGCAGGTAATAGAAAACCCTCTTTATTTTAGCTTGAATTTTTACAAAGAATAAAGAAAAGATTCATGCCTACCACAAGGAACCTCTTCATTTCTATTCTGCCATTTCCTCTTATATGTCTCTTTTACTGGGCTGCATTTCATGACTGTCATTATCACAGCACACAAGCTCCTGCCCATATAGTACCGGTGACATGCAGTCTTACGAAGATTGAGTACTACATAAAAAACACAAGGCCATATCACTACTACACTGCAAGCGCCTCTCTGAGCTTACCAGTTGATGTGTAGACTGTGTATTTTACAGAAGCAACAACATTTCCATTTTCTTGGTTTCACACTGGAAAGTGACTGAACGGTTATCACAGAAAAATTCCATAATAGTCAAACCACTGAGAGAAATGTGTGCTTTATGGCCATATATAAAAAAGGGGAAAAGAAAATAAAGGAGGGTTATTTTTTTAAATAGGTCCGCAAAGACAAGTTGTGTTGTGTCAGATGCACAGAAATATGCTTATTCTACTCCAACAGCTTCCAATTGCTCCTGACCTTTTGGCCCCTGGGAAAATTTCTCCCATCTCTCCATCTCCTACTTGAACAATCAGGAAGGGCAGTATGGTTGTGACTTGCTGCACATACGTTCATCAGGCACTACGCCCCATTCTTCTGAAATAACAGTAAACATTACTCTGTAAGATTATTGTTTCCCCCACATAAGCTGGAAATTGAAGCTGCGTAACGGAACAAAGTCATGTGAGTCCTTGTATTACCATCTCACCAGTGAGAAATCAGGGCTCAATTGCATCATGACAGCAAAGGACATAATCTGTCCAGAAGTCTGCACAATTCATAAGGGGAGTGTGGTAAATACATGCAGTATCAAATTTTTCTGTGCTAAGTGTAATTCAATTACTGACCTTTTTTGGAATTAACATCTTCCAAGCATATTTAAATCAATATGCAGGAGGTTTATAAGTACAAGACACCTTCACCCAGGCAAGGCCCTCAGAAAATGGTATTTCCCCTATATGAAAAACTTTAATAGATATATCATCACCTATATGAAGCACATCTGTATAAATCATAAAGTTCATAATCCTTTGAACCACAGACTATTACTTGGAAATTATCCTTTCCCTTAAAATTACTTAAAATACATTTCGTTTGGTTTAATGCCTAGAATGAAGGATCTAGCAGAAAACCAGTATTTTACAGGGACTTGAAATCAAGAGTGTATCAGTACTGAAAGGAGATCTAAAACACTACTGGATTGCTTAACAGGGTAATTAAAGGGTGGAATGCTATCACTTCATTTTACTTCCATCACGCTGACAGAGAATGTTTCCTTTAAATAAACTTACATGCTCTCCATTACTGTATCACTGTGTTTCACTTACGTCCACAGTCACCCGGCCCACAGCATTCCTCCACATGGACAATAATTTTTCCTTCAGTCCCAGGGCATCCACTAGTTAACAGAACCTCTCAAAGGCCAATCCTCTTGAGGGGAAAAGAAAAATCTTTCTTCATTTCCTTCATATTCTGTTTTTGCTTTCTGTTTCTTTATCCTGGATGTTAATATGATATTTCTACCAGACACCGGGCAAAACAGACCTTCTCAGACTGCCTGCTAAAGCTATCTCATGCTGGTGTCTAAGATTTCAATACAACATCCATTTCTGTCAGATTCTGCACCCTACTGAGACAGATTCTTCGAATCATCATGCGTCAGAAAAGGAGCTGAAAATGAATTCAAAACTTTCCTTACAGGATAAACACTTAAAAGAAACTAATATATGTTCTGCAAAACAGTTCATTCACTTTAAATATCAAAGCATTCAGGCTCCTGGCCTTTAAATGCTCAAATCAGATGGCACAGAGAATACTGTACAGACTGCCACCTCAGTCTGCCTCCAGTCTTGTGACTGTCTGAGTGTCTTCAACTCCCACCAAGGTCAACAAAAACTGAAGGCACTAAAATCCTGAAGGCATTGGAACTGGGGAGTCTGAAATTACCTGACAGTGACCGAGAGTGCATGATACAGGAATACCACCAACAGCCTCCAAAATGAAGCCTCTCAGAGCACAGAGGCTGGTGGTTGGTAATATAAGGTTTCTCATGAGAAACAGGTTGACCACCTGGGCTACATGGAGGGTCTTACTGAAGACAACAGGAGGTAACCTAGGACGTATGTATGAAGTTAAAGAAAACTCCTACAAAACACTGAAGTAAGCAAAAAATGTTCAGTCTCACTATCAGGATTTCAATGGGAACATCCTCATTTTAACAATTACACATATATTCAAAACAAGTGCTATAATTGTTTTTGCCAAGGACTGTGTACACAGTTCACTGGAATGACGTAGCTTGTGGGGGAGGCAGGAATAATATGCTTAGGCCCAGTAAACACTGAAGGTTTTGTCATTTTTCCAGAAGCATTTTGCTTACTAATAGACATGGAAAGAGGAGAGTTAAACCCCCTCTGCAGTGGAATAATAAATAGTAAATTGGTTTGAATATTGCATTTGTGATGCATCTGCCTTCCTTAAATGTTTATTATATAAATAAATGGATTTAAGAATGTTTCAGAGATGCCATGAAAATCATGTGAAACAGAACTTCAAGTGACAGAGGGGGACACTACCATTTACTGAAAATGAAACAGAATGAGGATCATTTTCTGCTCCAGAGAATGTCTCATACATGCAGAGACAGAGGTGTAGATGGCAGTGAACTGACACCTTTATTAAAGGCATTCCTCTTTCTTCAGTGCCATGTAGGTTGTTCTAGCTAAGAAAAGGACAGGAAGTCTATGAAAAGACAAAAGTGTGGCTTGATAAAATCTGGATGCTTGGCTAAATGTAGTCATACTCACCAGGAAAAATGTCACCATATCTTATCCATGGGAATATTAAAATTTGAGGACTATATCATACTCAAAGTGTTGATAAAAAAACCTCTTTTAATTAGATCTGCAAGTTCTTTTGGTACTTCTCTGCCTCTTCCTTTTGGACAGCTTTTTCTCTCATCCCTGTGTTTCATTCCCCCGCTGCCAATGCAAGGGAAATTAACTACTGAGATGCTCTAACAAATGAAGTCTTAATTCAACAAGTCATACAAGCTAACCTAAAAGAAAAGTAGTCACACTGCAGTAAAATAAATTACCCAAATCAAAATTCACCCTAAAGAAATGTAAATTAACAGACTGCAAGAGAGGTGGTGAAGAGGTATGACCCACAAAGAACTGAATACTTTGCAATACCAAAACAGCAGTTCTGAGAGTAATCTAAAGGTAAGAGGGCACAAAACAATTAAATCAAAAAGACCCTAAGGCAAAACTGAGAAAAGTATGACAACACACCATTAACATATGCTTTAATTATGCTTTAATGCCTCTGTAAACCTGGATTATGACTAAAGAAGCAATGGATTTGAGCCTCAGCATTACTGTGAAAAAATTGAGAAAATTGAGTCAGTTCAGAAATCGAGAAATATAAAGGGTTAGAAATATGAATCTAGGGAATAAGAAGGACTGTGAAGGAGAAAAATAGTTCACAGCATTACTGAAAGAACCAAGAAGCGACCTTTCAGTGTTTCAAAAGACAAACATAGAATCATAGAATGGTTTGGGTTAGAAGTGGCCTTAAAGATTTTCTAGTTTCAACCCCTCTGCCATGGGCAGGTACACCTTCCACTAGACCATGTTGCTCAGTGCCTGATCCAGCTTGACTTTGAACACTTCCAGGAATGGAGTATCCACTTCTCTGGGCAACCTGTTCCAGTGCCTCACCACTCTCATACTCAAGAATTTCTTCCTAATACCTAGTATAAATCTGCCTCTTTGTCCTATCACTACATGCCCTTGTAAAAAGTTCCTCTCCAGCTTTCTTGTACATTCCCCTTAGGTACTGGAAAGTGCTATTGGGTCTCCCCAGAAGCCTTCTCTTCTCCAGGCTGAACAACCCCAGCTCTCTCAGCCAGTTTTCATAGGAGAGATGCTCCCGCCCTCTGATCATCTTTATGGTCCTCCTCTGGACTTGTTCCAGCAGGTCCACATCCTTCTGATGCTGGGGCCCCAGAGTTGGATGCAGCACTCTGGGCAGGGTCTCAAAAGACCAGAGTAGAGGGGCAGAATCACCTCCTTCAATCTGCTGGTCACACTTCTTTGACTCAGCCCAGGACATGGCTGACTTTCACCAACACCCCCAAATCCTTCTCCTCAGGGGTGCTCTCTATCCAGTTTCCACCCAGTCTGTGTTTGTGCTTGGGATTGCCCCGACCCAGGTGCAGCACCCTGCACTTGGCCTCGTTGAATTTCATGCTGTTCGCACAGACCCACTTCTCAAGCCTGTCCAGGTCCCTCTGGATAGCATCCCTTCCCTCCAGAGTGTTGACTGCTCCTTGTAGCTTGGTGTCATTGAAAACTGCCTGAGGGTGCCCTCAGTCCCACTGTCCATGTCACCGACAAAGATGTTAAACAACTCCCATTCCAACACTGACATCTGAGGAAAGCCACTTATCACTGGTGTTCACTTGGACATTGAGCTGTTGACTGCAAATCTTTGAGAATGATTATCCAGCAAATTCCTTATCCACTGAGTGATCCATCCATCAAATCCAATTTAGAGGCAAGGATGTCATGTGGGACAGGGTCACAAGTCCAAGTAGATGACATCAGTTACTCTTTCCTTATCTACCACTGTTGTAACCCCATCAGATATAGCCACCAAATTTGTCAGGCACAATTTTCCTTTAGTGAATGCCACTAATCATCTCCTTATTTTCCATGTGCCTTACATAGTTTCCAGGAGGATCTGCTCCATGATCTTGCTGGGCACTGACAGGCCTCACCTCATCACAGGTCTCCTGTTTAAAAATGGGGATTATTTTTCCACTTTTCCAACAATGGGAACTTTACTAGACTAACAACTTCTCAAATATAATGGAGAGTGGTTTAGCCAGTTCCTCCACCCTCAGAACACAGAGATGCACCTCATCAGGTCCCATGGATTTGTGCACCTTCAGGTGCCTTAGAGAGTCTCAAACCTGACCTACTCCCAGAGTCCCCAACTTGGCCTTCTGTGGCATGGGTGGTGTGGCTCGAGCACTTGTTGCAAGGCAACGAGAGTNATATAATGTATAAATACATAAATTTAATTTTATTGGGTCTGGCTGGCATGGAATTTACTTTTCCCATAGCAGCTTTTAGAGTGCTGTGCTCTGTATTTGTAGCTGGAATGTTGCTGATAACACATGGATGTTTTGGCTACTGCTGAGCATCAGGGCCATCTCTTCACCACCTCCTCCTCCAACAACCGGTAAGCTGAGGGTGGGCAAGAGGCCAGTGGGGGACAGCCAAGACAGCTGACCCAAGCTGACCAAAGGGATATTCCATATACCATATGGTGTCTTGCTCAGCAATAAAATCTCAGACAAAATGGTGCGAGGGAAAAACGCATTTATTAAGGCATTTTTCTTCCAAAGCAACCGCTATGCATAGCAAGGCCCTGTTTCCTGGGAAGAGTCTGAACATCACCCGCTGATGGGAAGTAGAGAATGATTCTGTTTGTCTGTTTTCTTTGCTTCTGTGAATAGCCTTTGCTTTTCTTTATTAGACTGCCTTCATCTTGATCCATGACTTTTTAATCTGATTTTTTTCCACCCTGTCCATCTAAGGAGGGGAGTGAAGGAGCAGCTTTGTGGGCACCTGGCATCAGCCCAGATCAACCCACAAAATCACTGACTATGAAGGACCAAAGATAAAACTGAGATGAAATTTAAGAAAATTCCCTTCAAATACAGCACATTTGAGACGTGGTAGAGAGATTGGGCATAAGGAGCAGATTGTTATATACCCAAAGATGTGCGCATTGGAGAAGTGAAGTTACTAAGAGTCGGGTTATACATATACTGCATCAGTATATGGAACACATAAGCAGAACCAAAATTATGAAGTGAAGAATGCAAAACATTAAAGCATGTAGAAGTAAAATAGATCTCTGACACCATTTTCTCTTTGTTCTTTGAACCATGTGCTCAGCTGCATAGCACCATATTGGATGGGGGGAGGTGTTCCTGGTATTTTGGTTCTCTCTTTGTTTTGAGGAGTCCACGAGATTCAGCAGGTTTTGTATCTGGTGGTTATTTGCTATTTCTTGATTATTGCTGTTCTGACTGTAGGCAAACTGTTACTTTTTTATTTACATCTACTCATAATCCTTCCTTATTGGTGGAAAGAGATTGGTTGAACCTATAAAGAGAGGCCACTCATTTCACAGTGTTCTCCTATAAATTGTCTCAAAGCAAGACAACCTCAAATCCATGATGTCCTAAGATGTGAAATAGGATGGAATCAAGAAAGTTCTATCAATGGAAATATGAAAAAGTGACTGAATAAAATATAAAGGCATACACTAGAAAACATCAGATAGATGGGGACAAAAACTTGCCTCTCTTTTCTATGGTCTTATGAGAAGTTGAATTTGTTTAGAAAAAAAATAATAGCATTTCTGATTCAAGACTGCTTCCTAAGTAATATAATTACCACCTCACAGCAGTTTCTATCATCACGCCAAATGCAGAATTGTCTCCTCAGGGCTCATCTAATTTTTCCTCTCTCCCTTTCTACTCCAGAATGATACCTCTCCTCTACACTGCATGATATATAAATTGTATAAATGTGGAATACAGAACAGGCTACTGCAGGAAAGCAATTTTTTGGCAATATTGTATGTGGGAAGACATCTGTGAGAAGCATCAGAAGATCTTTCATCTTCTGAACATCTCACAGATGTTCACAAATAGCGAAAATTGTTACTTTGGGGAAGGCAGCTCATGTGCCAATAAATGTAGGGAACTGGTTTAAAATAGGATCTTGCAGGCTGTGAAATTAATAAAACAACAGATCTGACCTAAAATCCTAATGACAATCAGCCTGATTGTTTTTGTTAATTATAGTTATTGGCAATTGAAATCAATGAGAGGTGAATGAGGGCAAGCAAATTACAACAGCTAAATTGCTTCAGTTAGCACTTTTTTCCTTTTTTCCAAAACCAAATGACAATGAATTTTATTCATCTGCTTTGTTACTTACCACATGCAACTGCATTCTCCAAATCCTACTTCTGTGAACATAGTGTCATTCAGACCTGAACACAAAGTCTGAAGTTACGTATGTAGTACAATGACAGGGGTTGAAATGCCCAATTAACAGTAAACTCACTCCTTGTAATTTTTCCCACTTTTAGTAAAAATATGAAATTTGCCAACATTTTTGCTTTCACTAACTATACCAGAAAAACAAGACATTTATGAAATTTATTGTAACATCTAGTGTGAAGAGCATTCATGTTTATACAAACCTTGAGATGATTCTTTAAAAGAAAAAATGTATTTTTCTTCTAACGAGTCTATGATGTTAAATTAGCCTCCTGAATGCTCTGGGACGTGCAGTGTTTAAGTTCTATGCAAGCCTTACCTGAAAAGACTTAAAGGTTTTCATTAAACAATATTCAATTAGCTAGTTTCCCTGTTCTTTCTGGCTAACATATGCCTTCCCACTTGATTTTTCCTCCATCACTCTTCAAGGTCAGGTTTACACAGCCAGCACAAAGATGAGTCAACTAGGTATAGTATTTTAATTAGGGACTGGGGTTTTAATCACTGTGATTGGGTTCCTTCCATTTTTAATGGTATTTTGAGGTTCCAAAATGCACGAAAGCAAAAGTTCCCATCTCCATATGGGGTTCAAATCTGAACTATATATTTATTCCTAATAGCATGCAGTTTGAATGTTTGCTTATAGTCATACTGAGATACAGTAACTGTTCCATAGAAAAACTACCTTAGTGAAGCTCCTTTGGAAATTATTAATTAAATAAGCTGTAGGTCTTTACAATCCTTCCAAATGCAAAGAGAATTTCACCATGACTGTTTTTACAAGTCTACACTGCCAGTCCCGCCTACTCAGAATATTTTTTTCTGATAACAAATACGTACCACTGTAAAGTTTGCTGTCACTCTCAGTTTCTTATAGTCAAGATTTATGTTTACAGAACATTATTTCTGTGCAGCAATGCAAGTTTATATATCACTTCTTGCTATTAAATCTCTGAGTAATATTTACAGTTTTCACATACTATCCAAAAGTTTAAATTTCTCAGGTTAAAAGGAATGGATCCATTTCTCTTTCAGTCAGTGATACACAAATATAAAGCCTTTATTCTTCCATTGTAAAGGATTTACTCTGCAATAAATCCACTCTGTGCAGCGCGGTGCACTCTCTGTACACTGGTACACTGATACTGGACCCTTTTTCTCAACATTATAAATGAGCCATCAAAATCTTAATCTTCTGTTATCTCTGTCTCTATGGTTTTGACATTTACTTCAGCATATAAGCTGTGCTTGTCAGACCAGTCTTCTGGTGTACACACAACAATCCTTAAACAATAACTCTCCAGCTGAATGATAAAATAACCAACTTTAGCCAAAACATAAGGAAAAATATTGTAAGATTAAAATCCTATGGAAACAGAGACAACATTTAAAACAGATAGTGTACCCTTAAACTCAATCTTTAATTAGCTTCAAAAAATAACAACTTCGTCAGAAAATGGTCCTCACCGTGGACATCCTGTCATGCTTCCCTTAGCCTCTTTTAAACTGATGGGGCAGACTTTCAACTGTCTTGTCTGGTGACAACTACCACAGCGCAGCAGAGAGCTGGAGGAGAACTTAAGGATCCTGTCTACAGTCTAAATACAGTCCTATTTAAAAACATCTGTTTTCAGCTTGCTACAATGGGGGGTGCTCTTGTTTCCTTGTGCAGAATAAACAAATATACAAAAACAGAAGGGAGAGAGGACTAGGGGAGCTTCAGATGATGTAGATTCTCAGTACAATAGACTTCTGAGAATTCATATCAGCTTATAATGTGCCCCAAATGTCTACCCTGAAAGTAGGCATTACAGTAGTAATTCAGTTTGGAGGTGCCAAGCTGAGTGTAACCTCAGCAGGGTGTCATCATATCAGAAAGGAGAACATGCCATTTCCCATCCAGAAACAAATTAAAAAAAAAAAAAAGCCTTAGAAACAAGAAGAGACACAAAACATCAGATATTACTAATAGGAAGGTGAGGTACTTTGCTAACCAGCAAGAGCAAACTTCCCATAACAGTTGAAGATACCAACAATGGTATCCTTTCAGGATGCTCCTGGCTGCAGGAGCACCACAAGTTGCAGCATGGCTCTTTTTTCAGAGACTCATAATGATGAACTGATAGTAGCTCTAAATAAAAAAAGATACTACATTTTCTAAATAGTATTACTCCAAAGAAATCTTTAAACACATCTAAACATTAAAAACAGGTTGATTTTAAATTACTAAGTTAATCGGGAAACCCCAATCCTGATCTTTCATGTAATAAAATTTATTTTAAAAGCCACTAAAAGAAACTTTGAGGGAAGTAGGATCACTGAAGATAATACTTTTTATATGAATTATATGAACCTTCAATGCCCATATCACAATACAAAGTCTCGTATTGCTTTCTTAACTTCCATTTCCTCTATCCATTTTAATTGAACCAAAATGTTAAGAAAGCTTCCAGTAAGAAACTACAGATCTTTCTGCTTATGTAAGATGTCTGGTTCCAGTTACATCAGGTTCAGATAAAAATATAGTGTTAGCCCTATGCAAAAAGAATTATGTATATAAGCTTCCATTAGCATTAATAGGAGTTATATATGTAAATCCCACACATGCTGTGATAAGAATGTGCTAAGAAACTGCATTTACATTCCTGTCAGGGGGCTGCAATTAGTACCAGCACAGCAAAGGCAGCCTGTATTCCTCTTGACATTTGGAAGCCTTGTAAAACCTGTGTAGAACAGAAATCTTTGCCATTATACCCCGTTTTAATTATAAGACACATCACAGCATACGTGCAGAATATTTTGATAAACACTTTAAAAGCCCACAGAAATCCTACTAAAAATGTTCACTGAGAGCACTCAAAGTCATGGTAGTGAACCTGACGGGAACTCACTCGCTCTCTCACTCACTCCTGAGCTGGGCATCTTCTTTTTACCAAGTATTGTGGCTTTAGGACTCAGGGAGTCCAGAAGGTCAAAGTGCAGAGGGGAGAGGCAGCAGCACAACTCCAGCCCCAATGCAGTAAGCCAAGTGACAATGAAGAGGATGTGGGCTTCCCAGGATGGAAATCTTTCCATGGGCTTTGCATTTGAGAGCACATCATCTCTGAACCTGTGCAATTTGTTGCTTGATGGCAGACAGAGAGGGTTTGCAGGGATCCGACTCTCAGTAGCCCCCCCATTTTGGCTACGAGACTGAAGAGCAGATCCAGAGCTTTCCCTGTCTCCGCAGCCTCTCCTTTCAGGAGTGCCCTGTGATGGCTTAATAATACACTCCGACACCTTCCCACTGCCAGCAGATGACACCAGGGAGAAATTGCTGCATCCTGGCGGTGATTCAGCCTGGCTCAGGAAGCACGGCGCCGGGGCAGCCTGCAAATTGCTGCTCGACAGGACAGAACACCCGCTCTCCCTGCAGCCCGGCTGTGCAACCCTCGACTCCAGAGAGGGAAGCTCCCCTCGGTGGGAGTGGAGATCACTGGATCTGCGGGAGCATCCATGAGGGCAGATGTGCAGGCAGGTCTGTGCCTCCGTGCCTCCATGCCCAGGTGGGCTGGCGGGTCCAGGGACCACGAGGTCGTAGGTTGATGCTGGCAGTCAGAGCGAGAGCTGTTTGTGGCCCCTTGGTCTGCTCTCCCTCGTGATAGAGCACAAGTTCCAGTGAATAAAATGGGTGGCAAACTGAGCGGCACCAAAAGGATCTCAGTGCCTGCTATAGATGGTCCAGGATAACATTTTGGTTACAGATGAGGAATCTCAGTTCTTTTCCAAAGTCCAGAAAAGGCAGATTTAGATTCAAGCTTGTGTGGCTGTCTTCAGTTTCTTAAAATACTACCCTAGGATTTCCACAGTGCCTTTCAACCCCCCATCTACCAGAGTCCTGTGCAGACCTAAAAGGCTACCCATGCTCAGGAAACCGGCTTTTGCACGATGGGCACATCAGACGGCAGCTTGTAGTGTCAGCAGGAGAGAATATAAGAGCCTGCTTTCGACAAACTTTCCTGCTACCCAAAACCAGTTTTTGTAAGTGATATTCCCCCACTTTACACAGAATCCCTGTTGATGGGCTCTACTTTTGTGTTCAGAAAGCCTTTGCAGATGTCCCAGGCTATCTGGGCTAGAACTTCCTCCTCAGTGTTTATGTCTTCTGTTAGCAATTGTATTTCCCCAGGATACAGAAACACAGCCATCAGCCAACATAGGATTGGTTGTGAGTGCAGAGCTGGGCCTGGGCTCTGAAATTTGCTTTCATGAGAGTTGAAAATGAACAGAGCTTTCCCTGCCTTTGAGTCTACTCATATATTTTATCTGTTTGATTTAGCCTTTCCTTAAAAATTTCTTGCCAGGACACCTACTTTCACTTCTGCAACAGAAAACATGGAAGAAATTTCCTTGACCTAATCAAGCTACTTCCCTAAAGGTGAGAAAAAAGAACAATAAAGTTCATTCATGAAGCTGTCAAAGTTGATGATGTCAAAAAAATAATTAGATCCTTAATAATAGCTCCTATTTCTATACCTTCAGGATCCAAAGTCACCTAGAAATAGGAAAAAAATTTAATATAGAATAAAAGCACTGTGTCTAGAGAACAGAAAAATACTGATCAAATACATTAAATCCAAATGTGTGTTATGGTTTTACTCTCAAGACATTTTCTACATGCTTTCCTGTCTACGTGTATGTATGTGTTAAATAAAACTGTATTTACACACAGATACACACATACACTGCTGATGTTTTTTATGGGATGCAGGAGACAGTTATCATGAAGTAAAGATGAATAATTTCCAGGAACAGCAGGGTTAAATATATCTTTAGAAGAAATTGGATTTTGCCATTTATACACAATAAGTAAGAACTCATCTCTTTGGGCTGGGACCTAGTAAATGGGTTGTGGATGGCTTTTTGCACATCTTTTCCCAATATTACTAGTTAGTAGCAATGTCTTTCCCGTTCCTGTCTTGTACTTCACAGAGTTGGTGTTAGTCTTGGTCTCTTTGTACAGACTACGTTCTGCCCAGGTTCTGCCTCCTTTTTTCTGACTCTTCTTACCTTTCTGCTTTTATAAAAAAGGGATAAAAATACTAATGGCAATGGGCAACACCCACTTGGCTTGTGCTGTTAAGTGGCCCTGTGGAGCAGTAGTGAGCTCCCAAGTGGGCAGAGCTGTTCCACCTACTTGTGTTGCTCTCACAGCTGGTTGTTCCACAGGCTGCCCAGAGAAAAAACTGGCAAACAAACAGCTTGGAAAGAGCTTGCAGCTGCTTGTTCCTCTCCCCAGCCTCAGGACAGCCATAAAGTGTTTCTGCAGTGGGAGTGCAGATTTGGAAGCTTTCTAACAGGCTGCTCCTTTTCTCTCCTCGTTTGGCACCATCTCCCACACAATCGTTTTTCTCAGCCATTTACAGGAAGAACAGTCTGCCTGGACTTGTAGCCAGTATCACTCTCCTCCCCAGAGCTAGGAGAGGTGGGCAGAGTCACAGTACTTCTTAAAATTACCCATATGTGAAGCTGGGAATGAGAGATGCAGCTAGGAGCAGCAGACAGAACTTCTTCAGTGTTACAAACATCTGGAATATAATTAACTGTCAACTCCGCCTTCAGGCCATAAGGGATGTGGACTTTCAATTTAGCCACATGATGCAAAATAGTTTCTTGTTGAATTTATTTGTCTAGGTGCTAATTAATAGACCAAATAACACCATTACCACAACACCAGCAGATTTGTACTTGAGCCTGAACTCATTGTCAGTAAGAATATGGCGATATTAGATGCTCGATAGTTTTCTGTGTTAATAGCTGTAGTTGTGAAAGGTTGAGTGCAGCCAAATGACATAGACAACATTTAGAGTGAACCAGAGCAGTCCTGTCTCTTTTATTCACACCAGTAACCAAGGTTGTAAAAGAGGTAAGATAGATTTTTGATACTTTTAGAAAACAGTAGTTCCATACAGTCCTCTTTTCTGTGTCAGGACTCTGTTGGTCAATAGCATTTCTTTATTCTCCGTGCATGGACCAATAAATAATTTTGTAAGCCATTTTTCATTGAAAGCTCCTGCAGCAGGAGCTCGGGCCAGAAGGTCAGCACATCTGTAGTGGTCAAGGGGAGGTGGACACTAGTTCTGAAAAATGCCTTCCCTTGTTTTGTTCTTATGTACAGATAATGGCATGCTCCTTCCACTGGGTAAGAATTGTTGCCATAGTAATGTTTCAAGCACTCCTTTGGATCAATAGAAGAACAGAGGGTTTTTCAGGTATTTCTGTTGCTTGTAAGCCTGCAGTCATACCCCACATATATTTCTAATCGTTTCTATAAAACAAGTTTGTTCAAAGGTCTTTCAGCACTGTACAATTAAGCAAAAAAACAACATAAACATGGTGTACAAAGATCTTGGGGCAGAATCAGATCTCTGGCAAGCAAGTGCAGTTCTGCCAAGAGAGCAGATCCAGATTTGCTTAATCAAAGCCCTGAATTTGACCCTTATAGTCCTATCAATACCTCACCAAATGCAGGAACAAACTGAAGCTGCAGAATTGGTTGTATTTTTTGCTGAGGGTCCAGATGTAGTTCCATTCACAAATCAGTGGGATTTTCAGTTGATATTAAAGTTTAAAGTTGCTGCTTCATGGACACCAGGTACCTGACATACTGCTACAGTATAGGTTCAAGCTGACTAGATGGTTTTAATTCTATGATGGAAATGGTGTGTGAACCTAACATAAATTCTTATGGGCTGAATCTACAAAAGCATGCATTTATTGCCCCTTTCAGCAACCACTTTCAGCATGCAGATGTTAGAATCTGCCCATCTGCTCTACACATCAAAAACTGTAAATGTGTTGAATACAGGCCCCTACACTTCCCCAACATAACCTAACAGTTAGGACCCACCTCAGCATTTGCTTTGAGCTGCTTTAGCTATTTACTGGGAACGGTTCCGTTCCCGGTATGCAATTTGCAACAGCCATGTTGCTTTAAGGCAATATGAGCTGCTCGTGCTAGCTGACCTCAGTGCTGGGGAATGGCTGCAAGCACAGTTAATGTATGAAGACAGGCTTTGGTTGAAGATGAAGCACTGACATGTCTGAATGTTCTTGTGAATTTAATATGAAAAGCTAAGAAAAAACTTTTCTGAGGTAGAAAATACTGTTTGCCATATTGATATACAAGCAATAAAGGAGAACATGATTTTCCAGCAATATATTTTTCATCCTTTTAGGAAAAATATCTTAAACTCAGATTTCTCCATGGGATAGTGATTCTTTTACTTCAGTATTTTACATCAAAACCTTACCATTCACAAGTATATTATGCATTGTTCTACGCATAAATTCCTTTACAAAGAGCCATATTTACCTACAAATGGTACACAAGGTTTCTTCAGGTATTGCAGTTATCCACCTCTAATTGGAATGGGAACATGCCATCTTTTGCAATTACGTGGTACATTTTTTAAATAGCGACTAATATTTCATTGCCTGCTGAAAACATCTCCAAATCATAAATACTGGAGATTTCCGAGGGAACAGTGGTAATCAGCGCCATAGACACAACTCAGAAAGATTCATTAGCGTTCCCCCGCAATTCCTAGGCCGTTGTCTGCATGTATATATCACCACTGAGAAGGAAAAAAATGGGCACTACTTCTTCTTTTCCTGCTCTCTGACATTTCTCATTTCATATCTGTTTATTCTCCCTGTTCCTTGCTTCCACAAAACTGGAGAAGTTTTCCTTCATCTCCTACAAATTCCTTCCTTGCTGACAGTGAGGCTGCCTTTCCTACATCTGCACATCTGGCCTTCCAGAAAGGAAGACAAGGAGAAAGGAGTAGGAGAGGAGGACAAGATACGTGCTTGGGCTTTATTGTGAGATGGAGTCAGGATGCATCCAGGGGGCCGGACACTGGAAGACACTCTCTTATTGCTTGTAAGCAATTCTTGGCCTTTGTGGTCTTGTGAAGAGAAAGATGGGAGGAATTCAACTGAGATTTCTGTCCACGGAAAGCAGTATGCTGCAATTATATTACTTTGCCCATGTTATTTAGGAGGTACACATCCTCCTGACAACCAGCCTTTTCAGCATCAGTACTTGTTAAATATTTAATGACAGAAATACCAGGACTTTCTGATATAGTCCCCTCTATTTTCTTGTTACTCTGAACAGACTTTAGTGACAAAGGTTAAAAGTACAGTCACTCCATGTGAGAAGAGAGAGGCTGAGAACTGTGAGAATCACCGCTGAAATAGTACAAACCAGAGGTCACATTTTGCTCTTGTTGTCACAGTCCTTTTGGTCAGAGTGGTTGTTCAGATGTAAATAAGGACTGAATACAAGTTGAATTAGTTAAAAGCTTATTCACGTGAAAGACAACGAAAGTTTCCTTAATAACATTGTGCGGATCAAGACCCAGCCCTGAGCATCAGCAAGATGAGATTTTATCTGTTGCTGGCTTCCACTCAGCGCCAGCAAAAATAAAGTCTCCCCCATAAAAGTGATCCCAGGTTTTACAACTAAATGGGTGAATTCAAGGGCTGGCCTTTCAGGACTAAAATTGTAGACTTAACATGCAGCAACTGCAGGGACATGCATCACCTGGTCAACCAGGCCTTTTTGTTAAAAGTCTAGCTGATACCCTAGATTAGTTCCAGAAGCTGGTTGCTGTAGTGAGGCCTTACTTTCTGTCTCAGTTGCTGTTTGTTCCCTAAGGGAATGCCCCTAGGCTACCCCTGGCACTTCAGGCTTTCTGTTTACCCACTCGATCATCCAGAATTCACCCGCCTCCACATGGTGTTCCTTGGCATCCTCGCTAGCACAGAGCTCGCAGTAGTTCTAGCTTTGCTTGTCTCTGCACACAAGTGAGAAAAACGCCTGCGTAATATAAGCCAACACACGAATGCCCTGCCCCCTGGCCAGAGGCTGTCTGCAAGGCACTGCTAAAGAGATGACAGAGCTTCCACACTGTCCTACTGGCTTTTCCCATCAGGCAGCTCATCACATTGAGGAATCACGCTGGTTTCATCTGCTCTCGTCTGCTGTCCCCTGCAGTTTGGCAGAAGCATCCTCTGAAGAGACCTAGCAAGAGATAATGCTTATTAACTCCTCCTCAGGTATCCTCGGGTCTGGATGCACTGAGGTACCTTGGCAATGAGCGCAGTAAGAGTGTCTAGACAGACAGACAGACAGACAGTAGTCCCACAGCTATAAGAGAAATTTTGCCAGCAGATATTTCATCAAATTAACTGTTACGTGTTCGGAACAAAAGAATGTGGAAATATGCAACCCATGTTTATGGTGAACTTAATTAATGCCTGCTACGACAACTTTTGTAGGATACCACAGAGTCTCTGTCAAATACACAATTAATAAAATACTTGACAAATTAAAAGTACATCTAATATTTGACAAGCTATGTTATCAAAAGGGCTTCTTCAGTAGGATAGGGTTTTCTTAGTAGTGATGGATAGCCAGACCAATCTTCCAGATCATAGTTCTTAAAAGGATCGAATTAAATAACCTTAAAAGACTGTCTCTTACAGAGCCTACACTTAGAAGTCAACAACCATTTCTGATAAGGATTTCAAAGTACAAGATCCATTTCAGTTATAGATGTTGATCAGCTGTGCACCATTGCCTTTTGTGCATTTGCCTTGATAAAAATAAGTCTTGAATTGACTCAGGTGCAGAAATTAGGAGTTGCCTTGAATGTTTGTTTGCTTGTTCTCAAGCATAAATTACGTTTGAACAATAAGGGCATGGCTCTCCAAAGGGCTGAGCACCTGCAGCTCACATTCCACTCAGCTGGAGCTGTAAATGCCAAGCAGCTCTGAAAAGCCAGGGTTGTAACTGTTCCTTTGGATGAGATTTATCCAAACAGTATTGATCGACGACTAAATCTCCGTATAGTGCTGGTTTTCCCTTTCCAGCTTACTGTCTTTACTTAGAGGCCTAGATGCTGTGTAAGACATTCAGAATAATTTTGTTTAATTAAGACTGCAGTGAAAGGAAAGAAAGGCAAAGATGTGCCTTGTTCTGCAGTACAATAAAAAATAAGTAAACACAATTCCAGTTAATTATCCATCACTCAATGCAGAGACTTCTACTTAATCTAATCACTGGTTAATTAGACTGTCTGTTTTGTTTGATCAAATCTACTGTAACAAAATCATCTGCATTTGCATTGTCCTTTATTTTGATGATTTTCTATTATTAAAAAGGTCATTGTCAGGTCAACATAGGCCTGTATTTGTTGCTTAATGCAACAGAATTTCACATTACATAAATGTCTCTCTGCAGAACCCAATCTGAGGCCCAAACTTTTAGAGCTATTCAAGAATTGAAGGATCTAAAATCTAAGATTCTTCAAATGAATTACACGCCTCTCTGGTTAAAAAGCAACATCTCTGACAATCTGTGCTGCATTCAGTGGGGTATTTCTCAGAATCAACAAGGTGGTTCAAGGAGGAATGAGGAACCTAAATGGAAAATAGATGTAAGAAAGGGTTTAAGTTCACTATTTCTAAATTAGAGCCAGCTCCATTTCCACGTGGTGATCCCAAGGCAGGCGTGGTAGTGCAATGCCGCTGTGCCTGCAGCTGAGCTGCTTGGCTGGTGGACGATGTGTTAAGCAGCGGTGATTCGGTTGTTTGACTCTCTAGAGAGTATGTTGTGTTTTGGCTTTCACTGAGACTTAGAGATGCTTTACCTCTGCTTAAGTTAACAAGTGTGCTTACCTGACGTAGCGCTCTATCCCAGCTGCCAAAAGTGAAGTGGTACACAGGTTAAAGCCAGCCTAAGAAGCAGGCTATTCCTGGGTGGTTTAGAATGGAGAATATTATGGCCTACTGTTGAAGGGATTATGATGCCTTGGTCCCATACTGACATTATCTTAGTGTGCAGAGGACACCCTCAAGCTACTCAAGCTGGGATAACTGATAAGCAACCAGACCAGAACTGGCACATTGAAGGGTTCAGAGGACGTGAAAACAAGAATAGCAATGACTCCCTAAATTTTCTCATGTAAATGTGAATACTGTGGCATTCACCACTTCTCTCTAAAGTCCTGTTCAAGACCATGGTAAGTACATGAGGAAAATTTCCTTATCTTGAATTTGTGAGAGCTGCGGTTGGTGATAAGAGCAGGAATAGTATAATAAAGTGTGCTAATCTCATCACAGCAATCCTGCTGTGCTTACTGCTCATGGCCAGCTCTAGGTATAGGCAAAATAGGCAGTTGCCTATGGCAACAGACTGCTGGTGAAACCAGAGTGAGTTCAGGCTCCTGCAGTGCCTTTGTCAGTGTGAATGCCCTGGAGACCCAGACTAGTGGTTGTGGCTGGAGGAATCAGGACATATGGGGCCATGGCTTTTAATGGCAGTAGTAAAGATCTGAGGTTTTCTCTGCAATTGTTGTCATCCACCCTTTGCTCCCCCGAAACCCCTGCCATAGCAGACTGAAAGAGTGACTCTCCAGGACCCTTCTGTGGCTCTACTGATGCTCTTTTGCAACAAAATTCAGTCTTGCTGGCACTTCTGAGATATCTGGACCTGCCCTGGTTCAGGCTGGGATAAAGTTAATTTTCTTCCTAGTAGCTGGTACACTGCTGTGTTTTGGATTTAGGAGGAGAATCATGTTGATAACACACTGATGTGGTTGCTCACTAGTTCTTACCCTAAGTAAACGTCTACTCAGTTTCCCATGCTCTGACATCAAGCAGGTGCACAAGAAGCTGGGAGGGAGCATGGCCAGGAGAGCTGACCCAAACTGGCCAGAGGGATATTCCATAAAATGGAACGTCATTTTCAATACATAAACTGGAGGGAGTTGGCTGGGTTCTACTTATCACTGCTCAGGGATGGGCTGGGCGTTTGTCCGTGGGTGATGAGCAGTTGTATTGTGCATCATTTGGTTTTCTTGGGGTTTATTCTTCTATTTGTATTATCTTGCTTTTTATTTATTATTATTATTAATCATTATTAATAATCATTACTATTTAATTTCAATTATTAAACTGCTCTCTCGCAACCCACAAGTTTAACCTTCTTTTTTCTGACTCTCCTCTCCTTCCCAATCAGAGGGGTGGGGAATGAGTGAGCGGCTGCATGGTACTGAGTTGTTGGCTGTGGTTAAATCCTGACAGCGCCTTGTATTGTGAGAGTCCTGCAGGCTTACGGTTCCCTGGAGCAGCTTAAGGTCACCCAGACGTGTCTTTGTTGGCTTCCCAGAGCAATGGCAACACCAACACAGGCAGAAGTCAGGAAAGTGTCATGCAGCAGCAGGAGAAAAAAGTCAGGCCTTGCAGAAATGTGCAGGTGAAGATCAAACACTTTTTCATGAAATCATGCCAGAGAACTGGGGATGTTTCTGTGCCAAAATAATGCAAACATGCTAAATGAAGAAGAATTGTTGCTGTGTCATTTTAGGAGGTGAATCAAAGCCAAAACACACCAGTTTCACATTTCTAGCCCTCCCTGTTTCATCTTTGACCCAAGCAGAGCCTGAACATAATTTGTGCTGGAAACTATAACTTCCAGTGTTTTTACATTATAAAACAATTTCTCAAAAGTAATGATTTCTCACTCCATCACTGGGAAGCATTGGAAGAAGTGCTTTTTAAAAGAATTTTATTCCAAGGCTCACGTGCATGCGTCTGTGTGCATTCGTGTTTACAGAGCACTGAACTCTATTTGCTTTGCTGTTACTAGAAATATTATCTTCTTGCAAAACAATACATGTTTAGGTAGGGATTTGGTGGGAGGGCGAGGTTGCTCAAAGTTTGTGTTTTGCTCTTGTTGCCAATTACTGCTGATGCCTGCTGCTTAAGCAAGTAGGGTGATTGAAAGAGGCAGCTCCTTTTTCCCATGTCCATAAGTAATCCACTGCTTTTGGCAGCGGACTGCAAAGATATATAGCAAGGGCATAAAGTTAACAGCCAGGCACATACTGACTCACACCTCTCCACAGAGAATCTCCTTCTGGGCTCAAGGTGAGGCTCAGCTCTGCCTCAAAGACCTGCTGGTAGGTGTCTGGGGATATTGTATATTCCCTGCCTTACTTAGCATGCTTTCCATAGCTGTGCAGTCTAGGATTCCTACTCCTTGTCTTGCCTGAACCACACCTGCACATAATGTCCTAATGGTATTTTTTTGGCTTTTAGCTACATATTGTGTTGAGTTACAATGTTAACCCAGAGCCAGCAGAAATGAGCAACTCCAAAACTGGTGAGAATTCAAAGGAGGGTCAACAGCTAATCAGTCAACAATTCAAAATTGATCCATGCTATTCACTATTCCTGGTTGTTTGCTCCTAAAAATTGTGTGTGGGGAATTTGATTCATTTATTTGTGACTTTGAAATCAGTAGTAGAATAGTCATACCTCCAGCTTAGTTAAGGTGACATTTTTCTAGAGACACCTTTTTCCACTGCCCCAGGTAGATGTATTCCCCCTGAGGTTGTGCCTGTTCCTTGAAAGCAGAGTTACACCAGGCCTCAGTCCTGAAGAAGTCTTCCCGCAAAACTCCTGCAGCATTCCTGAAGCAGTGGAGACCTTCTCACAGAGATGCTTTTTACTTTGCTTTCATGAATATTCATAGTCTGATGGATCGAAGGCTGGGAGGAACCATTGGATCATCTCTTTTGACCTCCTTAAGCCCTTAAATGTCATCACTTATCCCTGCATTGAACTCAGGTTTAGCATGCTGTAGCATGTGTTTCAGCAGGAAAGCAAAGTTGCCAAGGGACAGAGAATTCAGCACTTATTCTGGTGATCCACCTCCTTGGCTGTAAGGAGCACACACTGCATTGTGGCAGTATCCTGGGGACCCATCTCGAGGCCTGAGGCCCAATTATGCTGGCCCCACTACACATAATTTCAAAAGACAGCTATTGCCCCAGAGAATTCGGAGACTGTAAAGTATATGTGAGGCTTAATGTCAAATAGAATATTATGCAGTTGGTTTCAGGATGCTTGGCCAAGTGAGTAAAAAATTAAACGATACAGTGGCCAGAAGTAGTTTACAATCAGGAGCTGAAACACATCAGGCAGACATAGGGTTTCCACAAATGTCACGGGCACAAGAGGAATGATTCAGAGAGGACAGTTGCCGTTAGCATGGTGGTACCACTTATAAATCTAAATAAATGAATAGAACATGAAGAAGAAATATAAAATAATAATAAACAGAGAAAAATTCAATCAGGTCCTTGAGGATTAAGGAGAAAAAGTAATCTTGTGGAGAGCTGGACTGTGATCTTTTTCCAAGCTCCATGTGCCTGCATTCCCTTTGCAAAATGATAAATAATTGAAATAAACAGCTGACTTAAGGATTTTCAAAACACTGAATAAAATCAGCTCTCACATTACAAAATATTAATATAAAAATATTAATATTTCCTAGTAGGTATATTCATAAATCTGAATAGAAATAAATAGAAAGAATTCTCTTTTCTAATTCTAAATTTCCTTTTCAGAAAGAAAGAAAGAAAGAAAGAAAGAAAGAAAGAAAGAAAGAAAGAAAGAAAGAAAGAAAGAGAGAAAGAAATTGAGCAAAACAGCATAAACGTGTCCTCGAATGTATGCTTGAAGGTAACTTAGGGGTTTATATCATCTCATTTTTCTGAGCAATACTTTTTCCTTCTGCATTACTAGTTGGAATGTTTACATATTTTTCTCTTCTTTCCTCTAGCATATCTACTGGATTTTCAAGCAGTCTTTTTCCTTCACACTAAGGGAAAAGTTAAAGCCTAAAATTGTATGGGTGTCATATTTCATTTGCATTGCATTTACACCTGTTAGGTGAAGGAAGTTTGGTGGACTACCTTCTTTGTGATTCCAGTCTGAGATGAAAATGAGGCCTTTTATTTTCCTGACTAGCTCACCCATACAAGCTGATAATTGCTGGCTCTTGGGAAGAGCCGAATGTTATTGCTTAGGGTGAAAAGCATTCAGCCTCTTGCAGTTTTCCATTGAAGTAGCGCATTTTGCTGAATTTTAAGTTGGTGTTGGCCTACCTAATCAGGGGCCTACAGCTATTGCAGTAAGACTTCAGCCACTTACAATATAGTCAGATCTTCCCAGGGACTGGGTTGGTGCTGGTAAAGAAAGCGCTGGTTGGTGCTGGTAAAGACACTACGCCCACCACTTGTACCTTTCATTACTACACGTCACAACACAAAGATCCAAACTGAGGAAATGATGAATTAGTTCCTGAAGAGCATCAGTGGAAAATCAAATTTAGGGAAAGGAGCTTCAAATTAGTTCATACGTTGTTAACATCAGCATATACAAAGGTTTTCAGCTTCTTGGGCTGTTTCTGCCTCGATTCAGCCTTCAAGACTGAGGCGTGCACTTCTTGGTGCACCTCTGCTTGCTCAAATTGCTCCCTCTAAGTTCCCCATAACTCGGCAAAGGGTCTATGAGGCCCTGTAGCAACCTCAGTCAGGCAGACCCACACCCATACTGCCTTTGAGGCAGGCAACAGCAGTGCTATGGAGGAAGGGCAGGTACGTGCAGGTAAGTGGGGAATATCAATGTTAAGGATAGTGTACGCTGAGGCAGGAGCTTCAGTAGAAAATCTCTGGCCAGCTGCTATGCAGGAAGACGAGCTGTTCTGTAATACTTCTTGCTCAGATGTGAGGGATGTTCAAATGCTTTTACATATCTTTGAAGTCAGAAACAATATTTAGGAAAATCTATAAACTGGCGGACACAAAAGGCTCTGGGAACAACTGAAGGAAGCAACTGATAGATCTGCATTATCCAGCACAACACAGTTCAGGAGTCTCTTTAGAGCCGAGGGCCTACAGGAATGGTGCCTCTGATTAAATGCCACCAGCTGTCAGTTAACCTAAGGAGAAGATTAGCAGGCAGGCGGAGACAGCCCAGATAGGGCTGGAAGGAATCCATCTGGGCCTGTCAGTCCAGGCACAGCTCTGCCCAGACCTGTGCACCCTCCCTGACTATATGTGTTGGGGCTCGCCCCCCCCTTTGCCCTGGGAAGAAGAGGCCCTGGAATGGTTGGGACATACGGGTTTTTCCCTGCTCTCTGGTCACATGTAACCTAGTCCTGTCCTCACTGGCTTTTTCATGTTCCTCTGCCCTGGGAAGACTGGGGGTTTTCCCAGGGGTTGGTAGTCCGGTCCAGACCCCCTTGCTGAGAGGCTGGGAAGAAAACAATAAAAAATATCCATGAACATTTAGCAAATATCGCTTCCCTGATTATTTCCACGGGCATATCTGTCTCCGGGAAAGGTTATTGGAACCCCACAGCAACACATATGCACCCTACCCAGCCCTTTGCAACCTTTCCAAGGCTGTCAGTGTGGCAGAGCATGATAGACTGGCTTTGCAGAAAAGCAGCTTGGCCCTGGAAGCAAATAGCTGTTTGCAGTCGTGGTCTTATCAACCCTTCATGCTTTTCCTTAGCATGTCGCAGGCTCATTGCCATGTGCAATGGATAGGGGGAAGGTCTGTGCTGAGACATCCCTTCCTGGGCGTGGGACACAGGAGCTGGAGCAAGGACTGAGGGACAGGAATGTGGTCTCTGGAGAGGTGCTCTGACAGACTTCCTGTGCATGCCAAGGAGCTCCAGGGAGAATTCAGCAGACAGGAAACAAATTTCCTCCCTACGCTTACCACTGCATAAGAAGACGAGAGAGTGCTTAAGTGGCAAGACCAAGATCATTCTGGTTGTGTTACATGGCGTACAAGAGACTTGAACAAGACACTCAGAGCCCTCCTTCTCCTTCCAGGTACCTTTACACCAGTGTAACTCTAAAGAACTTGGTGGAACTACATCTTTAACAACAAGAGCAGACAGTCTGGACCTTGAGCGACATAATGTGGGAGTGTTAAAGAGGCAGAATTACTGTTGTCAGAGGAGAAGACAGGTTAGTGGTGGCCTCTGACAGTAGTAAGAGAGTAAGAGGCTTCTGGTGGGAGTTCCTCCCAGGCTTTCTTCATCAGAAGGGCAAGGGCTGTATTATGTAACCTTTGAATATACAGAGGAATTAGAGTGAAACTACAGGCTCTTGCTGACCTGCCACATTTTAAGTGTAACTCTTGGGAAAGAAAAGTAGGAGAAAACTCCTTTTCCCTATAAAATTGAAATATAGCAAGTAATGGTATATGTCAGTCCCTCCAGAAGTCTTCACCATTCCCTTCACTCTCAGACTTCATCTTAATAGGCTCCAAACATAGACTGCTTTAACAGCCAGTATTCTGATATCTCTTGGTGTTATCTAGAAAATGTCAGCAGCTCAAATGCAGAATAGAAATGTGGCTTCAGTTTTTCTTTCAAGCAATTTTTTTCTGACGTCCAGTAGCTGCAGGGGTGATGCCTCAATTTGAGAAGTAGCTGCATTAAATGAAATGTGATAAAAGAGACATCCGAATTCCAAACAGGTTTCAGATTAAGTTTTTGAATATGTAAAGTTAGAAACATAAATTTAAATTTAAACTACAGGGGGGAAAAAAAAAAGAGCAGCAGCATTTTGGCTGCTTGGAAAATTTAATACAAGATGTTTTCTTCTTTTTAAGGGCTTGCAAGTCTAAAGTTGTAGGCAGATGAAAACACTATGAATATTATATAGGTACATCTTGGTCAAATTTAATTTAAAATAAAGTAAAATAAAATTTAGTGAGGTACAGACTTTTTGTACATATGATGCATGAACAAGCTTTGTGACTAGCTAGAGGCAGACATACAACACTTTAGCATATTAGTACATCTTCTGCCCCTTTGCTTTTCAAACTTCACTGCCATTTGTTCTTAAAGCCCTGTTCACTTTGAGGGTTTTGCGACACAGCTTTCCTTCACTTTGTTGTGGTCCCCTTGTACTTCTAGTGGTTTGCATGGGTCCAAAAAGGACCTGACTTTCCAGCCCATCTCCTACTGTCTCAAGTCTTGCACAGCTTTAGCTACTTTGGGATGAGAAATTTCAGGGCTGCTTTGCAAATCCAGACATCTGATGAAAACCACACCTTTAATTTTCTTTCTGACTTATTTATTGCATAGCTGTAATCTTAAACTCAGGATTGCTAAACTGAAGCTTGTTTTTCCTCCACATTAATCTCTGCCTTCTTCCCAAAATTTTCCAGTATCACAAATCATAGAATCATATCGGTTGGACAAGACCTTTTAGGTCATTTAATCCAACCATTAGCCCAGTACTGCCAAGTCCACCACTAAACCGTGTCCCTAAAATGTCTACATGACTTTTAAATACCTCCGGGAACAGTGACTCAACCACCTCACTGGGCAGCCTGCTACAGTGCTTGACAACCCTTTCTGTGAAGAATATTTTCTTAATATGCAGTCTAAAACTCCCCTGGGACACTTGAGGCCATTTCCTTTTGTTCTACATGTTATCTTCAGTTCAGTCTTCCCACATCATCTCTAGATTTTGGCCTTTTCATTATTATAATACTTTTCCAGAATCTTGGTTTCCTTTGCCATCAACACTTTCTCACTGCCTTTCATTTTGGCAGTTCTAGCTCCCTGAAAGTAATTCAAAACATTTCCTTTTCAGGTCATCTTTCAGATTTATCTCTGACCACAACCCACTGCTCTTCATGATTTGGTCAAAATTTTTCACTTCTGTATTTAGGTCCTTTCATTTCTTAACTTCACAATTTCTATTAATAAATTATGCTGCTGACTGCGCCACATCTTGCAGAATGGTTCCAGCTATTCTGCCCATCAGTCCACTGTTCTACCTAAAAGATGCGTCTTTTTCCCATGTTGTGTTTTGGCTTTTGGGAAAAGCTCCATATTCACAGAGGTACTAATATTTACCTCTGCATAATATCTTTAAAAGACATAAAATACTGCTGTTGCTAGTTGGCTCAGTGATAGTTTCTTTTCCGATGTTTTCCATTCCTTCTTACTTTCACATCCATGCCATTTCTCTTCATTACCTCTTTGCCACGAGTCATTAACAGTAAGATCAGCAACAAAACCTGCCTTCAAAGAACCCCCCAAATCCTGCACTAGATACAGCATCATCAACAGCAGGTTATCCTTTAAATCATATCACAGATGCCTCTGCATCTGTGTTTCCACCATACAGCCTCAAATCTGAAAGAAACTGCCATCACAGAGTGGTATCACCGTCTGCTACCAAAATATATATTCATTGGTGACGAATATCAGTATTCTGCTGAAACCTGACTTTTAAGAAAGAGGAACATATTTGATTTTTTTTCTTTCGTTTAGACCCATTTAAAAAAAAATTAGTTCTGGTTTTGTACATCCACAAAATTTGAGTGTTAGTTGTAATGTTAAAAAGCCTCCCTACCAAGAGATATGCAAGACTTCCCTAAAAATCCTTCCAATAAATGCTTAAGTCTGTTTTTCTTTCTTATTCTAACAAGGTTTAAGGTCATTTAGTCTTCCTCTCCCCGTTAAAATATTGTGCATATTACCAAAATATAACTGGCACTTAAATACTATGCTGCTATTGCCTTGAGTCAAACAGATATGCAAAAGAGGCGGCAGGAATGTGTGATAAAGCCCATTTTGGAATGGAAACAAATGCTTTCTTTAGCACTAGTCTAACTCAGAGGGCATTTTGGATTCAAATTAATGGACTGTCGGCAGCTGCTTATAAAATTAGGTTCCAAAAGTATAGTGCAAATCTAAAACTTTAATTGCTTGTAAGCAGCTGCAAGGAATCTCTTACAACTGCAGTGCTGCATGGAAGTAGAAGAAGGTCTTTGTTCTGTAAATATTTACAGATTTTGCCAGTTTCATCACTATACTATATTTTGGATTAAAAGATTTTGAAAGCAGAAAGTAATTGCTGAAGAATAATAACCTGGCACTCTTACATGCCTATCAGAAACCTGAATTGGCTCAGTAACACAGAAAATTGGCCAGAGGACAGAGACTTAGATACTAGCACCCTTACTGGAGAAATCCAGAACAGATTTTCTTATTTATGATTGTCTTTGTGCGTGTGTATAGGACGCTTGGCAATGATATAATCTGGTAGGCTTTTAATCAGCTCAAGGAGCTTAACTTAATACCAGAAAATGTAACAAGGCAAATGTTAAAGAAGCTGGCCTGTCAGTCAGCAAGCAGCTGAGGAGCTGAAGGACAGCATGTGACATCCATTAGGCAGCGGGTGCCAGGACTAACAAATGCCAAGGTAAGGGGCTGCAAAAAGCCCACAGGCTAATAACTCACCAACGGTAATGAGCAGCTGAGGATCCCTCTGCATTTTGTGTCCTGCCCACCGCTGTTACTGCGCTCAGAGAGAGACTAAGTCAGCTCACAAGCCAGGATCCAACAGCTAAGCTGCATTCACACATGACTAAAGGGAACCTTAGCGGTAAGGATGTGACATGTGTAGCTTAAATTTATGGTTCATCTGCTATGTGAGTGGTATCTTGAACGGAGTCCAACAACTCTTCCATCAGCTGCATCCATATGCTATGCATGTGTTCCCTGCTAAGCACATCTTTTAAATTTAGTCCTTGTGGGTGCATGTTCTACACTTTCTCCATGTTTGTGGCTTTCGTGTGCATTCTTTAGAAAAATACTCCTGTTCATTCAAAGGCTGTCCTGAGCTCTTCGGTTGCTCTCCAGCCATTCAGCTGTGACCTCAGCAAGACACCTCAGTGCTCTCCCTTCACGTTCCTTCCCCGCTGTGCAACAGCCACCGCTGCTCCTTGGGCTGCACTGTGAGTTGTGAGCTCCTTGGGGAACTGCTAGTGCTTCCTTTCTCCTTTGTTCAGAGCTGGTGAACATCCTGCTGCTGCTTGCAATGATGCTTTCGCCCCTTTGAAATTTATAGGCTCTTAGACAGAATGATCTGAATGTTGTAACAAGCATTTTTTTTTTCTGGTGGATTTTAAGCCTCTTTCATCAATTTTTTAAATCAGTGTTTGGCATCAACAACTTTTGTCACATTTTTGCCATGCAGGGTAAGGAGTAAGTGTTTGTATCTGTGAAAGAAGTAGTTGCCCTCCATGGGTCACTCCCAAGTTTCCAAAGCAAAAGAACCTTTCCTAGATTAAACTGTGAGCCAAGCAGAAATAGGTGTCAAACTAGCACAATAGCCCCCACACAATAGATTATAAAAGCCTTTTCTCTGGCAGGCATTTGTTCCCAAGTCTTCTTCTGGAACAGAACATACTGCCCTACACATTGCCGAAGAACTGAAGACTCAAGAAAAGTAAGAAAATTAGAAGGGAGAGAAAACATGAAATACTCCTCTCAGAGCCAGCAAATATGAAGAAGAGATGCTCTGATATTAAATACTAGTGCCATTCTTCAGGCTTGAGAGTTCAGATTTGTGAAAGAAATGTATAGCACTTCCCATAGGAGGGCAGGAAAGGCAAAATACTCAAAATGTAATGAATCTGGACACAAAATTATATTTCACATAAAAATGTTTTGAGGAAAAATAAGAACAGTGAAGTGCTAAAAAGTATTGTCTGCACATTCAGGAATTAAATTGTAAGGTAACATTTGAAAATTGAATAGTGGTAAAGCTTAAAAAGCAGAAGGATTAAGAAATCTGCTGCAGCTCACATGGTAGTCTGTGCCAGAAAAAAAGTACAGAATTTGGATGTCTTCTGGTTTTAATGACACACGCTGTTTCCTCTTCCCACAGATAACCCTACTGATGTGGTTGTCTTGCAAGGAGAGGGTGAATTAAAAAATAGCGTCTATTCAAATATTTAGCACTTGCCCACAGTAGAATTCATGTTACCTAACTTCAGCAGACTGAAAGTTGGAAATGGTATTCATCTGCCCAAATTTAGATTCCTACAGTGAAACGTCAACAGCTGAGCGAGTCATACTGACTCCTTTATAGGCAATGAAGAGAAACAGGCACTTCTGATGCGTAAGCACATCTCATCCTAAAAAATATGTCTAAAAGAGATCCAGCAAATCACATGTAGAAAGGGCTTTTTCTCCAACAACTATAAAGAGAATCCAGACTGTTATCATTATGGTATAGGCTTTTAAAGTTCGGCAAAATCAATCTCTCTCTTCGTATCTAATCTGAACTGGTTGTTCTTGTTCCCCCATCATGTTGGCAGAGACAAGCAGTCGCTTCCAGAGGTCTTGGTTATCTTGGCCATCTCCCTGAGCTACAAACACCTAAGATAGCTGGTATGAGCTGTCTTCCAGGAGTATTTGCTGCTGGGGGGTGGAAGCCTCTGGGATTCTGAGGAGTGTGAGCTGAGAGGAATTGAAATTATTTCAGGCATTCCTCATTCCCATGTCTATTTTTGTGGGTTTAAAATGTTGTTTCCAGAGATATGGAAGGCTTAGAAGGACAGTATCAAAGAGGACAAGAGGGCTTCAAAGATGAGTATAATAGGAATCTGAATTTTTTTGTATGTATCATTTAACCCACTGCCTTCCCTGAACTTTTCCCTTTCCTCTGTCAGTAGCTACCACTGTTGGTGTTGGTGAAGAAGGGCATTTTTTCTATTTTTTTTCAGAGCTGCTGTGTTGTGCTCAAAAGGATTGGAGACCTGTGCCAAAGCCAGCTTGCCTTTCTCTCTCAAAGTCAGAACATTGCTTGATCAATTCTACACTCTACACTGGGGAGAAAATGAAAAAAAAAAAAACAAACAAAAAACAACTGTGGAGGCATAGAAAGGCACAACAATGAATGGGATATTAAGGATCATAAAACTGAAAATGAATGAAAAAATGAAAACTTTTTTCCTTCCCTTTTGTCCCGTATGTGAGATAATCCTCCAATTCACAGCTATTTCATCCCTCTAGGATAGGGATCCTTGGAGGATGCAAATGGTGGGCTGTAGGTTTTTCTGGTCACTGCACTGCCTTTTGCTGCTCCATGCCAAGTGAGGCGTGAGGTCTCCTGCTGATCTGTGGTGTAGTTTTCTGATGTGGCTGCACACACATACGTGAGCACTCTCACACAGAGATCACCATCTCGGGAAGGTGCAGTGACATGGGTTGTGAAGGGGCTCATTTTTCATCCTCCCAGGTTCTCGTGGAAACAGCTGGCACAATATAAGCCTTTGCCTTTGTTTTGTGCTGTCTCTCCAGAAAGCCAAGTTCAGAGGCTCATATCTCTTCTTTCTGTTCAAGCATCCTTTAATTACCTGCTACATGCAAAATGGATTCTCATTAGACAGAATTTTTCCTAAAACCATCCTGATTAAGCAGTAGCAATTATTGCTCATGCCATTAGGCTTAGTCAGTCACCAGGGAAGCTTTGTGAGAGCAGGAAGAAGATGGAGATCTCTGCTTTCCGGTGCAGGGAATCTACTTTGGGTCTGTGTGTGCACAGCCCTCAGCCTGGGGACCAGGGAGAGTTACACTTTGAGGTTATAGATGGAAAGGAGCTATTTTTGCTTTGCTCTGTGCCCCTACAGCAGCTCTTTGGGGTCACCCCTGACCCCAGTGTGGGGGGGCTGCCAAGGCCAGGCTCCCTGCGGTTGGCACCAGCCAGGCGGTCAGCAGCACTGTCAGGCCAGCAGGTGAGCTCATAAGTCACATGGCAGCCTCACACCTCTGCTCCCGAGTCCTGCTTTCACATGCAGGCCATAGCAGCCCTGCATGCTGGACTCCATGCTCCTGAGCCGTGTGAGCCATCCCCTGAGCCTCCCCTCCTTATCCTCAGCTCCTGCAGGCTTGCTGCCTGCTGCCTGGGCAGCAGCTGAGCAGCCGGCAGCTGCTGTAAGGCTTGCTGGGGGAAGGGATCCTTTCTTTAATTTCTCCAGGTCTTTTTGTGCTATCCCTGTTGGCAGCACACCTGCCAGGCTGTTCGCCTCCAGGGCCAAATTGTACTTCTCGATTAACCAGCGGCTTATACAGAAGCTGTGTTCTCTGTCAGTCAGCTCAGGGTCTAGAAGATATCTAGGCACCACTCAGGACCACATTTAAGTCCAAAGTCAGGACCAAACTTAGAACTGAGCTTGCTACTGCACATGAGGGAGACATTAGGCAGAGGATGTCTAGAACCTTAACTTGGTCTGATTTTTTCCAAGCAACTTTGCTCAGTCTGACCCCAAATGGCCCAGCCAGAGGCCAGTTTCTCAGCAGTGACATGCGCGGGCTGAGAATGGACAGGCAGCATGGAAAGAGCTGGCTCTGGGTTAGGTTCAGCTCTGCCAGCCTCTGAAATGAGGATAGGATATCAGAGGAACTGCTCCAAAACACGGCACGAGCATCAGTCCCAAAGGCTCAGCAGAATTGCTTGCTCTGCCTCATCACCCTCATCTGTTCTCATGCTGACACACTTGGGATGAGCACAAACACAAAACAAAGCAAACTCAGAGAGAACAAAGGCTGGAAACAGACTCCAAGAAACTGCCTCATCTGCTTCCACAGCAGATTGTACCTGAATCATCACATATTAAATATGATGGCCATTAAAGTCTGTTCAGTATGTCAGTGATGCACTGGATGAAAAAAAACACACACGCACAGTGAGAATTAGATCACTGCCTGCTTGTTTCAGGGGAAACACCAGCCCTGTGTTACAAGAAATAGTGAAGAAATCCTCCCTGCTCACTGCTGCCCATGCATCTTTTCTGATTCCTTATGTGTGACTCTCTCCCCAGCCCTGTGGCATCCCAAGGCATTTCTTTTTCCGCAGTGCTGCTCTCTGCAGATCCAGAAGTCAGATCACTTAAGCTGAAGCTCAAACCTTGCTACTACCCTGTGTCTCTGCCAACTTTATATGCGTGTCTTTGTCAGGGTAGCTTCTGCATTTGCAGAAAGAGCATTGCCTTTTCCCAGTCTCTCTCATTTCTGTCCTTCCTGACTTTATAAATTCAGTATCCGTAGGTTACAAAGCTGGCTGCTTGCTTGTTCTGCTCCTCTGCTCACAGGACACCTAATAATAGCACTTACCTGGAACATTTAGTTCTCCAGGAACGGCACAAACCCTGATCACCACACTGGGTTTGTGAAGGAGTTGAATATTTGGGGCTGATTTTTCAGAAGGACTGGGAAGGATGACAGCTCCCCCTTCTGCTCTGCCCCCCAGTCCCTGTCTTGCATTCCCACGTGGACATTTTCACTTGTCCCATGTTCCTTCACACCATACTCTTGGGACTATAGGTGTTATCCAGGAGCCAGGACTTTTCTGTCCGACAGTCCAATGCCCATGGCACATCCAGGAGTTTTTTATGTCATATGATCCCAGCATGTACTCCCAATATTATCAAGTTTAGCCCCACAGCACAGCTGTGATACTCAAAATATTATTGAGAGTAATTTTATGGAAAAGTAGAGGAAAATTACTGACTATGTAATGGACATGCAGGGGCCAGGGCAGAGATAAAGCTATCCTCAGGACTTTCAGGGGATTTCTAAATGATGCATATCCTTCTGGAACATGATGCAGATATATCAAATGAAGCAGCAGGTGCTAGTCTCACCTGGGATGAGGACTCACACAGGACATCAAAGTGAGGTATATCTTACACAGGATATCTGCACACAGATTCCTCCCCTTCACTCCCTAGATCATCCTGCCTCTCCTCTCAGCCTCAGCAAGTGAGATTCATGCAATTTGGAAACAGGCTGAATAGTGAAAAATAAATAAAATTGTACTGCATGTCAGCAGTGTTTCCTGTTATTCCCAAAAGGTAGGTAACAAGCACTACATAATGCTGCTGACATTAATAATTCCCGCATTCTCCTCCATTCCATCAGTGCCGTGAAACTTGCTAAGTCTAACATGAAAAGATCTGAATGTGATGGACAGTGCTGAGATTGCGCAGAATTCTCAATATTCAGCTGAAAATAAACTGATGCCAAATCTTCAGTCCTGATAACTTTTCTTCCATCTCAAGCAGAAAAAAAAGGACAGATTTCTCTTTGCCTGATGAAAGTTAGTCATTTAATCCTCTAATCAGTAGAGTGTTGGTCTATCATTTGCAAATCAGAATAGATGTCAAGAAAGAAAATATGAAAACTGAACATTCATTGCTCATCCACCATAATCACCATGAATATATCATTGTATCTGAGAGCAGAAGTGCCAGGTTAGTTTTATTTGCAGGTTGCTTCACTGAATTTCTTTTAAACCTGGCCAGTATCTCCCAGCCATTTGATCTGCTGTCAGATTGGTAGCCTCTGGGTACACCTGACTCTTCTTTCCACCATCACACATCCCAAACATTTATTTTTCTGCAATGGGACATCTTTTGAATCTTCATGCCCAAAGTCAGCTGAGACACACCTCCAGCCACTTCTGGTTTTGAGAGCATCACAGAGAAACCATCCCAGGCTCCACACCACTACTCTTTTATTCTTCAGCCTCTCTGCCATATAACCTGCTATCCAAAATCCTTCTGGACAAAATGCATTTCCTAGACTATCATCTTCTCTATTTAAAAGTCTTTCTGCTACTGTCCAAGCAAAAAATCTTTCCAAACATAAGAGTAATCATATCCCTTTTCCCAACTTTCCTCCAATTCCTAGAGACTGCTCAAAATACTTCTTGCCCCTTTCATTTCCTTTCCTTGTACCTCTCTTGGGACAGCATGTGGTGCCAAGAAAGACTTACCCATGCTTCAACTCTCACCAGTGAGATCTTCCCCCAATTTCATCTCCTTCCTTACTACTTGCCACAGGTGAAAGATGAAGAAATGAAAGAAATGGCAATGTGGAACCCTTCTCTGGTTCTCCTGTTTGCTCTGTCTTTAACTATTCCTACAGTATCTAAAAAGGACCATGACTATCTCCAGATCTTAGTCTGCATCCAGGATATTTCTTCTGAGTAACAAAGAGTGCGGAGGACCCTAAGTCTGAGCCACCAGGTGCACTTTCAGATTATCTTTGGAACCCTGTCTGCAGGTTATTCTATAAATATCAGACTTTGTCCCTACCTTGGAGGTGTCACCATGTCCTGCTGGTGTCAGAGAAACGGGAAGCAGGAACAGGCAGAGTAACAGGGTACCCACACAGTAACAGATTGTTAGCCCTAGGTCCCCTCCAGTGACCAAGTGTAACCCTGCAGGAGACCCCCTCCACAGAGAGCCCCAAGGGAGCTGGGCATGAGAGGAGGTGGCAATGACAATCCTTCAGACATCTACCCCAATCTCCCTCTTCTCTTTGCCATCCCCTCCCTGCAAGGACTCCCTCTCTGCCATAGGACTCTGGCTCATCTTCAACTCACACCCCGCCTGATAACATGAAACTGTAATGGTGGTAGGCTCAGGGTTATCACTGAGCATTCCTGATAGCGCTGCCGGTGCCTTGACAAGGGCAGTGGATTTTATACAAGTCCAAGCCATTGTTTCAGGCTGCCAGGAGCTGCAGGAAGCCTGCACAGCATCAGTTGCGCTCTGCTCACATTTGGGGGTTAATTTGTAATCAAAAAGGCTGTAAATTCTTTTTTCTTTTTTTTTTTTTTCTTTTAATGACTGTTCAGATTCTGCATAAGCAGAGGATTTCACAGAATCACAGAATATTCTGAGATTTTCAATGGAAAGAAACGTGTGCCATTCACTTGCACCAGCCACGATGTCTAGTGCTGCTGAGGGCTTCATCCAAGTGAAGACAAGACAATCTGCAGCTTTTACACTTCTTTATATCTCAAAATTAACAGAATGGGGAAAGAGAAAATTATATCTTGCCCCAGTGGTTTGTTTTAGTCCTACAAACTACCTTGATAGCCTCATCCACAGCTGACAGATAGCAGGAATATTGTCTTTCTCCTTGATAAAAGAGAATTTATAAAGGCAAATAAACCAAATTACACAGTGAGTTGACAGGACAGGTGTTTGCCACCTCTGTCCCAAAGAGGTGGAGATTGTAGGGAACAAGCGTCTCTCAGCTTTGTTGTCTCAGGGGCCCTTTGGCTGTCCCACCTCCTGGCACACTGGACAGAGTTTCTTGGAAGTCCTACCCAGGAGCCCCCAGCTAAAACGGCTGCTCAGCTTCCTTTGTCCCCACAGCCAAATCACAAGTGGGACCAGGAAGAAACAAGATACACCTGTCCCATGAAGAAAACGCAGTTTTCCACATGGAAAGAAGCAGGAATATGGTTGCAGGAGCCTTACCAAGCCTATGGGAGTAGAACATGGATGAAGATTGGCTTTGGTTTAAGACACTAGGAGCAAAAGACAATTCCAGTCAGAGAGGTCCTGCTGGATTACCTCTGCTGTGGGGCAGCCATGGCTCCTTCCAGGGCATCTGGAGGTTTCTGTGCATCCAACATTGCAGTCACTGGCACTAGACAGCAAAAACTGAGGCCAACAAATGATACCCAATTCCAGGCCAGATATCCAAAATGGATTTTGAAAAAAGCTTTGCCTAAGGGTGAAGAAAGAAGCGAGGTGACATTTTTAATTTAGGAATTAGCTCATCCTTGCAAGACTAAATCTCAGACAAACAGCTTGTACTAGTTTGAAAGCAAACTAGTGAGAGACTCCAAGTCAGAAATACAGTTTAATAGGAAAAATAAAATAAATGCAATAGTACAAAAAAAAAACCCCACTGACAGAGTCAGAGTACATCCTGACCCCCTGTTGGTCAGGGGGTTGGTAGCAGTCCGATTAAATGGTGGCTGCAGTCCTCCTGGAGTGATGGTTCTGTTGAAGCAGTGATTCTGTAGAAGGCTCTGGTCTTCCTCTGGGAATCCAGGGGAAAAGGCTGCTGTGCTGTCCCAAAGCCCAGATTATATCCAGGTGGGAATGCTTGGCTCCTTCCCCCTGGGTGGAGCATCTCACAGTGGGATGGTGAGTCATGAGGCAAGGCCTTGATGGGCCATTAACAGGAGATAGTCCGGAGCGAGGAGGCAGGGAACATTGCTACACCTGGTTTCAACAGCTCATGAAGATGGTAATAGAATACACTGTAACCCAGGACACAGCTTCTGGAAGGACCTAAGCAGGGACGGGGATGGAAAGTGCCTAGGACATGGCATGGGCTGATTTCTGTCGAACTGGACTTAATGGTAACTGTAACCATCACTTCTGTGGCAAAAACACAGTCAAAGTAATTCAGACACCAGATAATTCACACAAGAGAAAGGAAAGATCCACACTGGTGTAGAAGGCAGACCTCAATCCATCGTGCCAGCCTAGTATTCTACATCCACAAAAGACAAATTAAGTGGAACAGACCCAGGAACATGATACAGGAAACAGGCAGCCTGGCTTAGAAGAAGGAGGAGAATCTTGCCCTGTTAAATCTGGCAAAACAAAGGATCTGATTGCTGCCTATAAACATATTGGGCGTAGACACCAGGGAAGGAAAACAGCTGTTATGCTGAAGGACAGCACTTGCACAAGAACAAAAGGGTATGAACAGGTCATGAATACATTTGTGATTATCATCATGGGACATGGTGCCTACAATACCAAAGGATTTGCTTTGGTGACCAGGACACCCCACTGGTTTTAAGTTGTGCGGTGAATCCCCTGGCTGTTGGTCCTGAATAATTTTTCTGATATTTGCTTGATTCTTCTTGCCACCCAGTCATTTTTAACTCCTCAGGGTGTAACATGGTGTATTTGTCATAGGAAAGACATATTTGGAGCAATAGTACCTGCCCCACTCCCCCGCTCACATCCTGAGTCATGTGGAAGGCAGCAAAATCTCTTCCTGATGTTGGTGGGAGAAAGGGAAAAAAAAGAGAAGGGACTGCCCAAATCAAACCTCAAGAAAAGGCTACACAAACATTAAAAAACTGGGACAGTTGTTGAAACTTTCTTATCTGCAGGAGAAGATTTACAGATGAATGAGGTCCCTAAAGATGAAACTCAGAAACTCTCGTATGAGAACACATGTGGACAGTTTTTGCACTTGGTATATCTGTCACCAAGGTTTCTTGGTTTTAATGTTGTGGTAGGCAGGCTGGGGACTGTTTCTGGCCCCACTGGATTAGGAGGCATCTTCCTGACTTGCTGCATCTTGGATGCCAGGGCAGTGGAGGTGGAGGAAGAGAGGGGTCTGTTGGCTGCTTCACTGGAGATGATCCTCTCATTCTTCCCATCTCTAATTTTTATGCTCAGGGCTCTGGGGAGGCAATGTGCTGCTTACCGTGGTTCTGGACTCATTTTCTGGGCAAAGAATCCTCCATCAGTGACACATCATTTTTAGTTATTTTGAGAAGAAAAGAATGTGCTTTTTTATGTGGGTTTCTTTGGGCTCCAGAAACTATAAATGTCTTCATTTTTAAGAGTCAGCCTTGACACGCACAGCTGATTTAGACCTCAGTGATAAATATATCTGCTCTGCTATGTATCATTTTTTGGGAATTATAATTGAATTAAAATTGTATACTCTGTGGGCAGGCTGTGATAGGTAATTAAGTTTATTGATTATGCCATGGCTCAGTTTGTCAGATGTACAGCGCACCCCGCACTCTAATTGCTATTATATATACTGGACAGAGCTCAGCTCAGATGGTATAGATTGGCATAAGGCCATTCCTTCAGCGACAGCTTTCATGAGTTTGGGACTTCATGTTACTGCTGAAGCTGTGTAAGAGGATCCTAGGCAAAACAGACGAACCTCATCTTGTTTGAAAGTGCTATAAAATTATACATTTATCTAGATCAGAAGCCTGGTGGATTTAATGGCCCATAAGGCTCCTGTCTAAATCTGGGCTGATTTATAGGTTCACATGGAGGCTGTACTGAATTTTCGTTTTCCAGTCTGGAGCAGAAATTGCTTTTGACTGAGGACCACACTGAGCACTGAGCCCTAAACTCAGTGCAGAATCACCTGGGTTGAAAATTGTGAAGAACTAATTATTTGAAGAGTATTTCTTCTCAGGCAGTGCAAATAACTGATTCTAGCTAACCAGACACAGCTCTTCACAGAGTAATAAAATGCAGTGTGATGCCAATGCTAAAATGAAACAGGGAAGACTAAGAATAATGAGAAGGGTAGTAGAAGACCTGGAGGAGAGTCAGTGGACTCTGTGTGGTGGTGATGCCTGGGACAAAAGGGGGTCAGAGAAATTGTGGGAAATGGAAAGGAAAGGCACATGTGTGTGAGGTGTTTCAGGGGGACCACTGAAGTGAAGAGGTGCTGAAAGGAATTTGAGGTGCTCAGAGAGCTGAATATGCAAAAAGGCACTGCTTTTCCCATCTCCCACACTTTTGATCAGCACCATCTCTTCCTGGGGACTAGTAGGCTGGACCTCTTAGAAGAGGAAGAAGGGTCAGGCTGGGGCAGGGTCTGCAGGGAACCCAGTAAGCAAGGCCCCCTGCTCCTGCTCCAAGAGACGTGGGCTGGCAGTGGGTATTGATGCATGCGTTGCTGCCTCCTCCACTCAACCTGCCCAGCTCTTCCTGTAGTAGGGGCAGCCTGTGGGGCAGGCAGCAAGGCAGGCACTCAGCTCAGGGCAACCCCTTCATGTATTTCCAGGCATATACAGACTAGACTGTCATAATTTTCATGCTGTGCTCTCCCTCTAGCGCCAAACCAGCTCTCATCACAGCTCCCAGGGAACATCAGCAAAGCCACACAGTGTGACCACCACAGTCTTGCACCCCAACAGCACTGCAGGCTTTGATAAACTTCCAGAAATCTTGATATTTTCTTTCTTTTTTTTTTCTTCTTTTGTAAAAACACCGCAATTTTTAGAGCTAAGAGCTAATTCATTGTTGCGCATGTGCAGAACAACCCGCACCTGGGAAAGTCTGATGAGTCTGTGCAGCACCACTGACTTTGAGACCATTGTGCTCCTCCATGACAGGTCTGGCCAGTTACTTATTCCTCATGTCTCTGCTTGAAAACAGTGCAATCCATAACTTTCAGGAGCATGTCGTGGCATTGAAGTCTGCAACACAGTAAGCAGTTGAAGGCCTTAATCCCAGAACTCACAGAAGCTGCTGATGAAACTTGTGGGGCTTCTGCTGAACTCATTGGGACCACTCACATTTTTAAAGCTAGACTTTACTGGAGGAGGTCTTTTGAGCTGATCTTTTGAGGGACAGACAAGCTTATGAAAATCAGATACTGGGCTTCCAGATTTAGTTGGGGATACTGTTTTTCCTCCCCTTTAACAAACCTGAGCTTCAGGAACCAGAGAACAAGATAAATTAACTTGTATTGTATGAGATACATATTGCCTCCAAGACTTTACCTTGAAGTTGAGGCATATTTCCTGGCCAGAAGACTGAAAAACACCATGAGAAATGGGTCTGAAAATGTTGCATCTGAAATGTGATAATCCAATTTCAAGGAGAAGAAAGCAGTAAACATATTTTCAACTATACTTAGTTTTGGGGTTTTTTTTTCCTTTTGGCCTCTTTATATCCAAATCCTTGAGCCTGTTTATTGCTTTCTCCTTATGACTGAGGTTGCTGCTACTGGCCTCTGCAGCTAAGCACTTCAGTTTTAAAATGTCAACAAAGAGAATATGCCATCAGGGAGGAGGTGCTGCTGGAAGGAAAGTCAAGGTTGAGGCTATCTCCTCTGAATACACGACAAGATGCTAAAGATGTATCTTTATTATCACATATAATAAAACGTTTTTAAACTTCTGCCTAACTGCAAAGCTGTTCTGATGCTCTGTGTTCAAAACATGTTGGAAAAATAAACGACAATTCACAATTTCATGCTATCCCATATATTTCTGGACAGAGTTGTTAAGTTAATCACCTTTCTGAAAAAAAACTTCAAACCTAACTTCTTGCCCCCTTGTATAGAACTGCTGCTACTATACAATAAACAGAGTCATCCAGGGCTTTACATGCTCCAGAGGCCTGAAGTGACCCGAGCTGATCCATTGCACTTTCAGACTATTAGAGCAGACAAGATATTTCCTGCCATCTGTGCCCTTAATGGGACCTAAGTGATGCTACTTGTAGTCCTCTGTTCCTGAGCACCTGAGACAAGACTGGGAGCTGAATTTACTGGATGTTTGATTTTGGCAGCTTTGCCCCTATAGTGAACTCTCGATGATTTAAAAATCTCAGAGGTAGGAATGAGAGATTCTTCCCTCAGTCCCTACAGGAAAGTCCACTGCTGGTGACCCTGACTCCTCTGAGGGACCTCAGTGAGAGACCAGAGTATTCTCTTGTGTGCTAAACACCAGGTAATCCACAGTTTCTATTCCCCTGAAAAGTGCTGATGTTAAGAAGGAACTGCTAAGCTGACACAGCTGAGCTTATGGACTGGATCTGCCTGTAATGATAAGAGGATAGAGATCTTAGGAGAGAAGGGCTGAATTTCTCATCAGTCTGGTTTGGCAGTAACAGAGAGGATATTCCTGGAGTGCACTTTGCTTCTGCTTAGGGTGATGAGAGTTTTAAAGTGCATAAATAGAGATGGGCCAGGCAGCGCAAGGGCCAGGGCACAGACCAGAAGCAGCCCACTAACAGGGACCAGAATGATGGGATCTTTTTCCTTTTCACTGTATAGGTGGGTTATTAGATCTCTTGTGAATGGAGAGAATGCCTCCATCTGCTTCTTCTCAACCACACAACTCTTCTGCTTTTTCCTTCTTGTCAGGTTGGATGTCAAGTTCAATCATAGGACCAATGGTAGAAAAGAAAAAAAACCAACATATACCTTCATTGTTTTGACGTGCTGCCCTTGCCCCACTCTTACATGACCTGCTGAGCATGTTGTTCTTTTCTTTATTTCTTGTTGCACTAGAGGTGCAGTTGTATTTGAGGTTCTTGGCAGCCATGGGATGGGAGAGCGAAGAGCTGACTCTACAAAGAGCAGCCACTCTTCCAGGCTGCATGCAACATTGTGAAAACACATTTCAGACATTTAAAAAAAGGAATCATTGCAGTTTGAGGCCAGACAAGCATAGAAAAATTGAAGCCTGATGAATATTCACCTGAGCAGAGGTGAGATCTCAGCAAAGCCACCACAGGATGTATCTGTGAGGATGCCATTGGAAGATACATTAGCTGTTCAGGGAGAAAAGTATTGCTATGGAAGTGCAGTCTTCAACCTGCTGGTAAAACTATGGCTGAGTGCTTGGGGCAGTCATATTTTTTCCCTTGCAGCGTCAAAGATAGATTTAAAAATTCTTGAAAGTCATCTGACAGCAAATGGCCTCTGAGATTCAGTCAGGACTCTCTGCTGGTCGGGAAAATGACTTTGCTTTCAACTGTCTATTGGGTACATCCGCAGTAAATCTATTGTATTTAAAAATGGGCCCCTTACTACAGAAACTGGAGTTTTCAATTATTTTATAATAGACCATGTTTCCAGAACACAAGCACCACAAATGTTTTTCTGGGAGAAGCATAGGTTCAGTTCCCCAATTTTTTTTAAGGTTTCTCTGCAATTTATTTAAATTAATTTATTTGAGAAAAATAACATCTGCTACCATTTCATAAATTTCAATGTTATTCTTTCCCTCTTAAAGGGAGAGTTTATGCCCTTTGTATTTACAGATAACAGTTTTAATATGGAAATTAAATTAAGCTTGCACATAAAGCACACATAAATTTCAGAAAGGTAAACAGGCTAAAAAATGTATTTTAAATGTTCATTGAGTTGGCAATCCTTTTCAGCACATTTACAATAAAGAGATCCAAGTTGTTTTATGCAACTTCCTATTTTCTAATAGCACTTTAATAAAGGATTGAAAGAGAAATACATAAACAGAGCACTGAGAGCCGTTGGCTTTTTTTAAATTTTTCATAAAGTGCAGTGAGCTTCATGCTGAACTATAGAAAATGTAAGCCTTAAACTAAAACAAACACCACAGCTTGTTAACATAACAAACATAAAAGCTTTAATATTTTGTTATTGGATTGCCAAAGCAAGTTGGAGTCAAACCTCCAGGTATATTAGCTGCAAATCAAAAGAAAATATTCTTCCCACATATTGACTAGCTAGGTCTGCAGAAAATGCAAATAAAAGCATGCATTGGAGGTAAATAGTAACTCCCAGGGCAAAGTGCTTTGCAACAGGTTGGAAACAGTCAGTGGCCATTTAGCCTTGCTCCTGGCAAGGAGCAGCAATGCTCCTCTCCCCCAGCCTGCCCCTTGAAAGTGGGGTAACCCCCAGTGCTGTACCTCTGTGGGCCAGAAAGCACGACATGGGGCCCCCATGCAGTCCCCAGCATCTGGCCATTCCCCTCCATTAATGCTTACCCTACACCCTCTCACTGTGTTGGCTGACCAGTCTTTTGGTGCTGATGTCATGGGCTACCATTCAGAGCATCTTCATCACCTTTTAATTCTCCATCCCATTCTTCTGGTAAGCCATTGTTGGTCTCTCTCAGCGTACTGCCAGGGATGTCCTTCAGACCACACGATCCTCTCCTGAGACCTGATGAATCCCTGACTTCCTAAAATACCCTTGCATCAGCCTGTATATATCTCACTCCTAACCTCTGCAGGCAAGACTGCACTGGGTTGCTTTTGAAAGTATATTCTACCTGGAGGCTCCTGAAGGATAAAAACAAAACAAATCAAAACAAAAAAAAAAAATCATCATTTGCTTTTGCAAACTACCATTTTCCAGAAGTGAAAAGACATCCTTGGGACACCTTCCTCCTTTCCTTCCTCCAGGCAGGAGGACAAGGAGGTAACAAGTAATTGCCTATTGATGAGCCAGCATCAGTTTTCCAGGGAATGCAATGCTCTGAAGGAGAGTACATGGAGAATAGTGGTGATTAAGAAAATACTAGCTCCAATACTCAGCTCCTGGAATGAACACTTGCATAATAGTTTAATCTCCATTTTTACAATCTACAGGTGAATCACATCTCGTTTTCTCTCACAAATTCTTTCTCATCATGCTTGTATCTGACTTACAGGCAAGTCCAATCAGCTGAAATATATCTTGAAAATAAGACCCTTCCAGCCTTCATCTACTGGAAAGGCATTTTTTCCTCACGACATGCAGCAGAAACTCCTGGGACCCTACAACAGAGCAGGACTAAAAGTGATCTCTGCAGTCTGGCTGTTAAAGAATCCCACAAACAAATCTAACTGTGATGTCTCATTCAAATGGACACAGTTTTCCCTGAGTACTCCAGAACTGCATTATACCCTCTGTTTGCAGGCCAGGCTCAGCTCTGTATTTTAAATGCTACATCTGTGCTGCCAGCCCTCATGGGACAGAGGGGATGGAAAGTAATTACACTTTGCAGAAAATGCTGTTGAACATCAGGGCTACTTTGAGCTGCTATGAAGCAGCGGACCATGCTCAGCACCTGGGTATGCAGCCTTGCCAGAAGGCTCTGGGAAAGGCAGAATTTTGGTTTCACCTGAGCTTCTGGGTTGTAGGGACAGAATTCTCCTGCTGTCATTGCATTGAATATCATGGCATGCTTTATGCAAACCTTGCATGTACTGCAATAGTACTGCTGTTGCTGCTGCTGCTGTGGGTGCCCATAGGAAGATGGAGCTGATCGGACCCCCATCCCCACTCTCTGCCTCAGAGAATTCCCCCCACGAAGTCTGGAGCCACAGGCTTACTCCTCTCTCAGAGTGCAAAAATAGTTCTAGCACAGGAGCTAACAGGGCTCATTGATGGAGCTTTAAACTAGCTTGCAATGGGGAAAAGGACAAACTTAGGCTTGCCAGTGATGAGCAGTAGGATGGTGTACCACCCACAAAACTAAAGGAAAGGAGCGCTAAGAGGATGCCTCAGTCTGCTTCACTGGCTGTTGGCCACAATGTAGCACACCTGAAGTGTTTTTCTGCTAACGCATCCCGGGTGAGGAGCAAACAAGGAGAGCTTGAGGCTTTGGCCCTGTCCCTGAGATCTGACATCACTGGTATAAATGAAACCTGGTGGGATGAGTCCTGTGTCTGGAATGCCCTGTTGGACAGTTACAGGCTCTTCAGGAGGGATGGGCAGGGCAGGAGAGGCAAAGAGGTGGCATTGTGTGTAACAGAAGGGGTATGGAGCTCACAGCTGACAATGGCACAGCTGAGAACCTCTGGGTGAGAATCAAGGGACAAACAAATAATATGGATGTCATCATGGGGACTGACAATAGACCTCCTAGCCCGGATGATGACACCAATTAATTAATCTTTGAGGAACTAAGGGACACATCCAAGCCAACTGCCCTTGTCTGTATAGGAGATTTCAACTTGCAGCTGGGAGCATCACACAGCTGCTACCACCTGAAACTGAAGATTCTTAAAAAACCTGGATGGCAGCTTTATGGAACAGGTCCTAAGGGAGCTGATTTGAAAAGATGCCCTCCTTGATTTACTGCTTGGGAACAGAATGGATATTGTAAGAAAAGTGGAGGTTGGTGGCCATGTTGGCCACAGTGACCACAAAGAGATCAAGTTTAAAATCTCTGTCAGCAGGAGGCAAAGTGTCAGCAAAACCTCAACTCTGGACGTGAGAAGAGCAGACTCCAGGCTGCTCAGGGAACTAGTGAGCAAAGAGCCCTAAGAAAATGTTTTTGGTGATGCTGGGGTCCATCAGTACTGGTCACTGTTTAAACATCACCTCCTAAGGGCACAGGAGCAGCAAATCCTAAATGTCAGAAGTCAAGCCAGAAAGGCAGAAGGCTGGCTTGGCTGAACAGGAATCTTCGTTTGGAAATAAGCTAAAAAAA